>CAIGQW010052715.1:504261-517613 GCA_903798125.1 Danio choprae
GTGTGTGTGTGTGTGTGTGTGTGTGTGTGTGTGTGTGTGTGTGTTTAGTATATTAATTTACTAATAAAGTACATTTAAATAATTAAAATATTAGAAATATTACATTCTAAATGCATACATTAAAAACTGAAAACTTGTATATACAATACATAAAGACAAAAAATGTAAATGTTTGTGCTACTAAATTTAAATATATTTGTTTAGACAATATATTTAATGTATACATTCATATATTTCTGTTATGTACAACACAAAAATATATTAATACACATTGCAATTTGTTTTATATCTACATAAAATACACAGTTGAGGGCAAAATTGTTAACCTTCCTGTGAAATATGATTTCTTTTTCTGATTTCTCCCAAGTGCTGGTTAACAGAACCATCCAATTTTCACTGTATTTTCTATAATACTTATACTTCTGGAGAAAGTCTTATTTCCTTTAGTTATGGAATAAAATCAGTTTTTAATTTTAGGTCAATATTATTAGTCACCTTAGGACTTTTTTTTTGCAGAACAAACCACTGTTATCCAATGACTTGCCTAATTTGCCTAGTTAACCTAATTAACATAGTTAAGCCTTTAAGCTGAAAACTAGTATATTGAAAAATCACTGGTAAATTATTATGCACCTTCATCATGGCAAAAACAAAAGTAGTCAGTAATTAGAAATGAGTTATTAGAGCTATTATGTGTAAAATGTGTTGAATGAACCATCACTTGGGAAAAGTTTTTTTTTTTTTAAGAATTTAAATTTCATAGGAGGGCTAATAATTTTGCCTTCAATACATTCATAAATAGCATATCTATATGAAAATACTTATTTCAATACACTAATATGTATCAATTAAAAGAATTACAATTCTAAATAATACCATTTTTAAAAATTCCAATTTAACTAGTTGACCAAATGCATACATTAGGATGATTAATTTGGACCGATTGATTTCCATCATTATAACTGTCTAACAATGACTTCATCACCTCTCTATAAAATACAAACAAAACAAAAAATAGAGCAGAATTCACAAATCTCATAACGAATGAGTCTTTACTCCGCCTCCAGCTTAGCAGGCTTCATTTTCAGTGATGGGATCTAATCGTTTATGACGTTTCCCTGTGGAGATAAAGATGCAGAGAGCTGTGGAAGATCCAGAGTCGAGCATGTGCTGCTGGAATTGACTTGTGTGCTATTTGACAAAGATTAGCCTGCAGAATCAACAGACAATCCTCGATGCCTGAGGGAACGAAGCTCAAACGCAAACAAATTTAAGCTCACTCTGGCACACAAATATGTGAGTGAGTAGTCTTCAATGATTTCAGATTTTTGGACTTTTACAAGACACATCATTTGGCTAGAAGAAGCTGTGATCCGGAGTAATCCAGACTTGAACTGAGCACAAAGTGGGGTAACGAAAGAGCCCTAATGGAACAGAATGGGATCCGGAAGGGATTTGCACGGAATGATCTGATTTTGGCAGTTCGGAGGAAGTAACATGCATTTTATTTATAGAATAACTACAGCATATTAATCGCAATATACAACAAAACTATAAAATGGGAAACTTAAAGGGATAGGTAGCCCACAAATGAAAATGTACTCAACATTTTACTCATTCTCAAGTGATTCCAACCCTTCGTGAGTTTCTTAATTTTGTTGAACACAAAAGAAGATGTTTGGAAGAAAGATGAAAACCTAACAATTGACTTACATAGTATGAAAAAAACAAATACTACCTAAGTCAATGGTTACAGGTTTCCAATTTTTTTCAAAATAACTTATTTTGTGTTTAACAGAAGAAAGAAACTCAAACAGGGTTAAAACAAGTTAAGGGTGAGTAAATTACAAGAATTTCATTTTTGAGTGAACTATCCCTTTAAATAAGTAAAAACTTCACCAAACCAAAAAATAAAAAACTTTCTACAGAAGAAAAAAATATAATAGGAAATACTATGAACATTTCCTTGCTCTGTTAAAACATCATCAAAGACCTAAAATTTCACAGGAGGGCTAATAATTTTGCCTTCAACTGTATATGCCAAAACTATATCACACTGACAAAACCACGATTGTTTTCGATATAAAACCACAAAGAAAAATACTCTGAGCATCAGGGCTCATTGTATAAAAGCAGGCAACTTATTCTGCAGGGACAGCAGTTTTGGCAGCAGTTTAGTCCAGTAACTGAGCAGTTCAAAGGTCAGACCTCCCCCACTGTCAACATATGTAATAATCTGCATTAATCATGGCAGCAGAATGGATGTGGATCACCGGGGTCTGCTGAACCCTGGTAAAATGAGACTTTAATTGTTCTAGCGGTGTGAAATGGACAGAACGAACAGCTCTATTCAGCAGAAGAGCAATAGCTATGCTTCCATCCACATTTTATGTGCTTCATATGGTATTGCGTGAATGGAAAAAAAACAAGATGAATACACTTTAAAAACGCACATCGTAACATATATGCTCAAATTGAGTCAGATAAGCATGAAGGCAAGTTTGCTGCAATGCGTAGTTGCACACGAGTGTAGTTTTTTGCTATGCCATGTGAATAAAGGCTTTTTCACCACTTTTTCCAGTACCTTGAACTGATGGTTTGTTTGCATACCTTAAGAACTCCATAACCTAATAGCGCCAATACATTATTTACCCTTGAAAATCCTTTTGTTAGTTTTGGATGAGTCAGATAATTATTCATTCATTCATTTTCTTTTTCGGCTTAGTCCCTTCATTAATCTGGGGTCGCCACAGTGGAATGAACCGCCAACTTATCCAGCATGTGTTCTACGCAGCGGATGCCCTTCCAGCTGCAACCAATCACTGGAAAACATCCATACACACTCATACACTACGGACAATTTAGCTTACCCAATTCACCTATACCACATGCTTTTGGACTTGTGGGGGAAACCGGAGCACCCGGAGGAAAACCACGCAAACACAGGGGGAGAACATGCAAACTCCACAAAGAAATGCCAACTGACCCAGCCGGGCCTCGAACCAGCAACCTTCTTGCTGTGAGGCGATTGTCAGATAATTATCTTATCATATTAAAAAGATGTGTATGTAAGCACAAATATCATGGCTCATTATGACCAGAGTTTGATTCCTGATTAATTCCTTTGCCAGTCTTGGAGTCTATACTCTCCACTGTCCTGTCCAATTAAAGGTGAAATCCCCCTAAAAAAGTATTACTGGAAAAAAGAAACTGTAATGGAAACACATTTATAGAATAACTTCCTTGAGGCACATAAGTGATTTTGCAAGTGAGTGAAAATTCATCCTTAAAATGATTTTGGGTCCCACTTAATATTAAGTAGCTACTTTGTACTTATACTATAAACTACTATGCACTTGCATCAAAAAATAAATACAATGTATTTAATGTGTTCATAATGTATTGCAGAACATTTCTGGTGCTCTTGAGGCTGGATACGGGTATGGGTTAGGGGAAGGTTTGGTGGTATGGCTAGGTTTAAGGGTGGGTTAAGGTGTAAGGGATGATCAACAGTATAATTAAAGGTTGTAATAACTTGCGTGTATTTAGTAAATCATAAGTACATAGTAAATACATGTATTTACACAATAAGTACATTGCAAGAAATGATTAATTTCAGTACATATTAGTTAAGGCCACTTAATATAAAGTTGTACCTGATTTTGTATAATCATCCTGTAGAAATGTCTAAAACAATAAATTTCCAAACATAAACTCTGCTGCTTTCGTGCAACTTATTTACTACAGACACTTATGTAAACGTTAATGTTTATTTTTAAACTATTCCAGTACTTTCAAAGGAAGTGATGACTTTATTCCCTTGAACACACTGTATGGAAAAGCGTTTATTTGCTAATGTTTTTGCTAATTAAATTTTGTGCATAAAGTTTTTAGGATTGGAAACATAGCAACTGTCTTACAAGTTTGGTTTGAAGTCAGATGACTCAAAGATGACAATAAGCAAGGCATTCTTGGATGAATGAGCAGAACGGCATGCAGAATGTAATAAATCTAAAGTTTGTTATGGTCACAAATGAGGATATCCAAGAAGCTTTGAGGTCAGCCTGTTGTGTATGTCTCTCAAGTCTGCTGAGTGTGCACTTTGACATCCCGACACTAGTTAACCAACTGAATCTGTTTTCATAAAGCCTTTTTGTGCATTCCTTGTACCGCATGCTTGGAACTTGATAGCAACCAGTTCAAATATATCAAGAAGGAGAACGAATTCAAACTTGAGTCGGGAACAATGTTCAACCCAACTTCAAATTTAGTGCCAAGCGTCCCTCAAAGACAAATAACACAGCAAACCTCAGATACAGGCCAGAGCCTTGGAAAAAATAACCCTCACATTTGGACAGAGATTATAGGATGACTGTGGTTAAGCCCATAGAACCTCTTTGTCATGCTGTTAATCCTAGAAAATACACATTTGCAGTCAAAGTAGCTTTTCTTTTGAGAAACTGGCCCGCCGAAGAGCCTTTGGGCACTGTAATCCTATGGCACTTCCCTCAAGAAACCAGCAGAGCTCCTACAGTCAGGCTAATTGAGACAAATCAGTGGTCCCAGCTTGAGTGTTTCACCAGCTGAGCACTAAATTCTCTACTTCCAATAAAAGGCGAATTGTTCGTTCCCCACAGTACCTTAAATCCTTGAGAGTTAAAGCAAGAGTACAGCTAAAGGCAAATAGAAGTTTTAGCACCATGGGATTTTGAAAGACAAAAAAACTTCTGTTCTTATCTTTGGTCAAAATAAATCCGTCTGTGCCTGTGATCATAACTTGGCTGGCTTCTATAAAGTGGACACTTGGAACAGTGTAAAAGGTATTTTACCAAAGAGACAGAAGGTATTGTAATCATAATTATCAATCATGACTAATCTAATTATAAGTGTTGTTACCATTAACAAAAAACTATTAAACTATCTTTAATACCTTACATCTAAAATGGCATACATATTAATATAAAGTTGAAGTACTAAAATTACTGAAACACAAGTAAAACATTTAACTAAATTCAAGTTGATTTTGGAAGATTGTCTGCCTGTGCCTGCCATCATAATTTGGCTGGCAGGTATAAAGTGGACACTCGAAACAGTGTAAGATTTGTTTTACCAAAGAGACACAAGGTATTTTAATAATAATTATCAATCATAATTAACCTAATTACAAACACTATAATAAAAGTCTCACTAATAAATTAACTAAATTTAAAATGACACATACACACATGTATATATGCATGTATAGGTGGAGTACTAAATTGACTACAAGAAGAAAAATAGATCTAAATCCAAATCAAATATTGATAACACTAAAACATATAATACACTTAAAGGTACTATCAAAGTTATTATTAATAGTAACAGTATATATTACAAATCAAATGGTCAGGGCCAATAGCCTAGTGCACCAACACATAGCACTGTGGTGCTCACGGCAACCTGAGTTTGAGTCCCGGCACGTGGTCCTTTGCCGACCCTTCCCCTCTCTCTGCTCCCAATACTTTCCTGTCTGTATTACCTCCACTGTCCTATCCAAATTAAAGGTAAAATAATTACTTAAATTATTTCGGTTTAAAAATAAAAGCTTCAAAATTCTAATACAATAATACTTAATCATTCCTTTGATTTATTCCATTCTTTATCAGGTGTCACCACAGAGGAATGAACCACCAATTACTTAGGCATATGTTTTGACCTATTAACTAATGCAACCCCACAGTGCTGGGAAACATCCACACACATCCACACACATCCAGACACACACACAGACACACAGACACAGACACAGACACAGACACACACACAGACACACACACAGACACACACACAGACACTACAGCCAATATAATCTATCCAATTCACCTATATCACATGTTTTTGGTCTGTGGGGGAAACTAAAGCACCCGGAGGAACCATTTTCCTATCAGGTTAAAGTGCAATCCACTGCACCACCACAAAATAATACTATTAACTACAGTAAATCAAAACTGTCACTTCACATCTGTCCTCTTGGCAGCCGCCAAAACAGAACAGCTAGTTTTGAACAGATTTACACAAAAATAGACACAACAAAAATGTTCTCTTACCATTACAATCAGCAAATCTGTCTACATTGCCAAAAGCTCTATTTGCAAGGTTGATTATAATAGAACCATTCTAGCTCTATTATGTTGCTCACTTACAGAATATGTCGGGTACTACACGCAAGGGCTGCAATATCACGCAAATCCAATTTTATTCCAAATTACCACTTATTACTTTTTTCGCTTTGGTTCTGAGCTGCTTTCTTGAGCGTCAGGCAGACTCATTTCGCACCTTGTAGAGAAAGCATGCATCTGTGTATCAAAACTCACTCATTAGGCGCAGATTTTGGTACTGACAGACTTACAGGAACGATCATTTCATTCATGCAGGCAATGGACATGTCTGAAATTTGAAGATGTGGTGAGAATTAATCCAAGGGCCCGTTTACACCTGGTCAATTCATGTGTGTTCTCTGATCGGATCTGATTTGTGAAAACAAAAATGTGTCTCCACTAAATGGATATTATTGCAATCTTCAAATCCTGAGCTAAATACAACATTAAACTTGGTTATGTCGACTAAAACATCAGACATGCCACATTTTATTTTTTGCTTTTGTTACAGAAACAGAAGCTTTATATCTTAAGCCTAAAAATGATTTGATATAGCTATAGGCTTTTTACTACATTTTTGTTCCAGTAAAACCTCAGCACAAGTGCACAAGGCAGCTCAGCAATTACTCATTACAGGCTAAATGAAACATCTATTTTTGCCTTACAGATACTTGCAAGACATCATTCAGAACTTTAAAGGATTTGCATTAATTTGAGCATAACCTATTCTCCCAAAAACAAAACACTGTGCCTTTCTAAATGCAATTCAAGTTTATTTGTAGACAGCTATTCACAATAATTGTTGCTTCAAAGCAGCTTTACAAAAGGTGCATATTATGGTATTACAATCAAAATCAGAAAAGTTACGTTTTATTAGTTAATTACTTTAACTAATTGATAGTTTTTAAAAGTTAAAGTTATTATATAAGCATAGTTAACCTGCAGTTGTATAGTATATAGGTGATATTATTGTGTACATGTTCAATGAAGTGTATTTGTGTATGTGTAAATGAAAACTATATTTTCAATAGAATGAAACAAAAAAGAATAGAACAAAACAAACATCCCAAACTGTCTTCTGTAGTGTTGCGTGTTGCATATCTGATTATGCGGAAGTGTTTTGTTTTAGAACTTCCGATTCTATCTCCTATGAGAGAAATGACTAGAAATAATAAACGGCAGAAAACGATCAAACTACTTGCTCGCACACAAAACACACAAAACAAGTGTGTTCATGACTATACAAACAAAGTAAAATTATATATTAAGAAAACATCAGTTTGCAACATTAACCAGCATAACGAGCTGTTTTAACGTCTAAAAATGAATGAAAGTGAATGGGATCAGAGATCTCGAGCCAAAAAGATTCAAATGGCTGCGCCCGTTCGTATGTGAAGAATATGGTCAATATATTGTGTTACATTTTGAGAGGGGAAAAATTTGCATATGTGGTTTAAATAACCAGATGTATTTGGACCTGTCCAGTTTCATATGGAATGCATCTCCTTAAAGGGTTTAAGCAATCAGATTTATATGAATTTCTGAAGGCATTTACACCTGCAAATTCCACAATATGATAGCTATCTAATCTGAAAAAAAAAAATGCATGACGTGCCCAGGTGTTAACAGTCCCCAAGTGATGAAAGCAAAACTGCTTAAAAAAAAAATGAAATTAAACTAGAACTGCAGGGCACAATTTCATACTAAATTTAACGAACTTTGCTCACATTTAAGTCAGCTTCATTGCTCTGATTACTTACACCCAGAAAAATCAATCATTTTAAAAATAATTTAAGATGATATTGATTTGCCAGAGTTTACAAAGAGCTAGCATTGTTGTCCTCAACTACTACTATTAAAACTCTTAACAAACTGTTGTTAAATTGAATTAAGTTTCATCATTTTAATTAATCAGGCACGCTTTGATTACTACACTTCATCATAACCATTAAAACTAAATGAATAAAAATTCAAAGAGTGAAAGTTCGTAGGACACTAATGCAGTCCTCAAAATCCATTTCAACTGATTCAATGAGAGAGTAATTCATTTTAGACCAGCGAGTTCATCTGTGACTCATTTCTGAGTGGTTTGATTCATTTAAAAGAACTGGCTCAGAAGAGTCATTCAACCATAAATAAGCTCACGACCCAGCTAAAACAATTCCTCTGATGTACAGCAAACACTGTCAAAATAGCTCAACACAGTGTTTGCGCCAAAATACTCCTAACCACTAACACAATAATAATGGCTATTATAAATGGAACACCACAAAAAATACTCAAGAACATCATGACTCAATATATAAAGCAGGCAAAGGACCGTGATTGTTTATGGTGTTCAAAAATCTGAGGATGTAATGGGAATAAATCCAAGAGGTCAAAGCAAAACTGCCTTAAAAGTGCTAAAGTTGAATTAGCACTGAGTAAAGATAAGCAGGGCGCAATTTAGTAATTAATTTAATGAACTTTGCTGGCATTAAAGAGTCAGCTTCATTGCTCTGATCACTCAAGGACACGCTGAAAAGCAATCATCCTAAAAATAATTCAAGATGTTAATGATTTGCCAGTCTTTAAAGAGCTGACATTGTGGTCCTCACCTACTTCCGTTAATGCTCTTCTCAAAAGGACGTATCGTCTTTGTTCATCAGCATAAGACGTGCCAAGAACCACCGGCCTCACCAAAATATTAAAAAAATGAAAAGGCAAAAAGAACTGGATCGTGCTGGAGTTTCAGTTTGTGTCGAGCTTTATGGAGCATTTTAAGTCTTGGCATACACTGCAAATGTCAAGCCCATTTATGTTCACCATGTGTTAAGACACAAATCCGTTCTTACACTAGAGCAAGCAGAATGACTAACAGTATATGATGCAGGGAAATATTTTTATGCACATCGTAAAATATGCATGCGGAAATTTCCATAAGTTCTCTTTTGCACCTGAATTAGATTTTCTTTTTCTTTTTTAGGGGGGAGGGGGAGGGTTATCAGTTGTAATCATGTTCATCATGAATAAAGCAACTCAGTCTGGTATATTAATGATATAGCAACAACAATAATACTGATAAAATAAGGACAATAAGAAATGTATAGCATTTTATTTACATTATTCCCTTCCATTTAAGTATAAAAAATGTGGAGAAGAAGGAGGAGAAGAAAAAGAAAAAGAAGAAGAAGAAGAAAAAGAAAGAGAAGGAGAAGGAGAAGGAGAAGGAGAAGAAGAATGGTAATAATGCGAATATAATAATAATAACAACAACAACGATAGAGATGTAGATTTTAATAAAATGAAAATAGCAAAACATGCTGGTGAAATTATTAAACTGCATTTTTTTTACATTTTATTCATTATAAGGGCAGCACGGTGGAGGAGTGGGTAGCACAATCGCCTCACAGCAATAGCCCCGGCTGGGACAGTTGCCATTTCTATGTGGAGTTTGCATGTTCTCCCGGTGTTTGTGTGGGTTTCCTCCAGGTGCTCGGGTTTCCCCACAAGTCCAAAGACATGCGGTACAGGTAAACTGAGTAAGCTAAATTGGCCGTAGTGTATGAGTGAGTGTGTATGGATGTTTCCCAGCGATGGGTTGCAGCTGAAAGGGCATCCGCTGCGTAAAACATATGCTGGATAAGTTGGTGGTTTATTCCGCTGTGGTGACCCCAGATTAATAAAGGGACTTAGCCGAAAAGAAAACTAATTATTAATAATAATAATACATTATTATTGTTGTTGTTATTATTATCATTATTATTAATGTTAATAATTATTATTTTTATTTTTATCAATGTTAATAATAATAGTGATATGCTAATATTATTATTATTATTAATAATGATAATAATAAGAAGAATAATATGAAAAATGGTAAATTACTGTTAAATTACTGATATAGCAACATAATATTTTTATTGTTATTATTATTATTAATGTTAATAATAATAATAGAACAAATAATATTAGGGATATTGATGATAATAATTGATCTACTAACAAACGAGTAGATGGCATGATTTTATTTTTATTCGTGTAGTGTAGCCCCAAGCACTTCAATCTTCTAAAAATCTCTTCTATGACCTTCTGCTGAAGCACATATATCAGCTGTGAATGTGTCAGTATACTCACGATCAGAGGTGTATTCAGCCTGTGTGGCCACTGCTGACGGCTGATGCTCTTCTTCTGCTGTAGTTGCCAATGCTGCAGTGCCATTATTCTGCTGTTGGGCTTTCCGAACGAGTGCTGCCAACGGGTGATCTGGATCAATGACCTGCAGAGGCTACAACATATGATAACATATGGTCAATGGGCTGTGCACTCTCCTCAGCTTTGTGTTTAAGTTGAGTTATTTGTTAGAAGAGAGAAGCCTATTCTGTGGTGTGTATTTAATCAAAAATATAGTAAAAACATCAAAAATATTAATTATTGTTCAAATAATTAGTTTAAAATGGTATTTATTCCTGTGACTTAAGCATCATTATTCTAGTCTTCAGTTCATGATCCTTTAGAATTCATTCTAATATTTTATTATTATTCTACATTATCTACATTTTTTATTATTATTATTATTATTATTATTATTATTATTATTATTATTATTATCATCAGTAAAAAATACTAAACAAAAAAAAACTGTTGTCTTGCTTCATATTTTTGTGTAAACTGTGATTGAATAGCACTAAAAAGTACTATTAAAAATGTATTTATTTCTATTAATCAAGGACACATTAAATTGTTCAAAGGGGAAAATGATGCTTTTATTTTATATATTTATTTACTTTCTTTTCATCAAATCTATTTAAGTCTTCACGCGAAGGAGCTTGCAGGTCCAAGCGCTCTATCAAACTGTATGAGGAGGCTCAACAAATGGTAATACTAAACGTTTATTGAGTGCTGTAATACTTTTGAAAACCATCTCTCTCTCTCACTATATATATATATATATATATATATATATATATATATATATTCAGTCAATCATTTTCTTTTCAGCTTAGTCGCTTTATTAATCTGGGGTCGCCACAGCGGAATGAACCGCCAACTTATCCAGCATATGTTTTTACGCAGCGGATGCTCTTCCAGCTGCAACCCATCTCTGGGAAACATCCACACACACTCATTCACACTCATACACTACGGACAATTTAACCAACCCAATTCACCTGTACTGCATGTCTTTGGACTTGTGGGGAAAACCGGAGCACCCGGAGGAAACCCACACAAACACCTTCTAGCTGCAACCCATCATTGGGAAACATCCATACACAGTCATTCACACATATACACTACGGACAATTTAGCTTACCTAATTCACATATACTGCATGTCTTTGGACTTGTGGGGGAAACCGGAGCACCCGGAGGAAACCCACGAGAACATGCAAACTCCACACAGAAATGCCAACTGACCCAGCCGAGGCTCGAACCAGCGACCTTCTTGCTGTGAGGCGATTGTGCTACTCACTGCGCCACCGTGCAGCCCTATATACTCAATATAATTCAATACATCATGACTTAACAAGCGGATCATCAAAAAAATAAAAAAATCTATTGTATCCGTTTCCACAAAACCATGAAGCCAGAAAACATTGCTAATCATAAGAATCGTTATTAACGATTGAGTATCAATAATAACATAAGAGAACAGAAAATTAAAATGATTTCTGATAGATCATGTGACACTGAAGACTGGACAAACAATGCTAAAAATTAGCTTTGAATCACATAAATAAATACAATTTTAAACTACATCAAATAAGATTTGAAAGGGAAAGAGAAATTTTTAACTTTCATAATATTTTACACTGACTTTATTGAGCAGAACAGGGTTCTTTTAAAACTTAAAAAAAAAACTTTAAAAACAACAAGGAAAAAAAGGAAATATATTTGCAAGTAAAAACACCATAAGATTGTGTTAAGCCTATAAATCAGATTTTAAATCCGGCCAGTATTTTTGTGTGGCCCCTTTGGAAGCAATTCACCGTTTTGTAGGCTTTTTTTTTCAGGTGGCTTCCTGGCAAATCGTTCCAAGCTTCAAGCAGTGTTTGGCTACATATGCTTCTTTCCCTTGTCCATATGAGGCAGAGCTCCAACCGCGTATGAGGTAGCCAGTAAAACACTGCACGAATAAGACATCTAACACACTGGGACGTCCAAAGATTTTGAGTCTGTTCTTGTCTCTCCTCAGTATTTCCTGCCACTGGATGTCACTCCATGCTTTATAGACTTCTGCACGCTGTCATCACTTCTGCTTGTTGCCGTCCTGCATGAACGCTTCTTTGCTTTCCCTGTGAGTCCACTACTTTTTAGATGACATGCTAAACATGCAATTTCACTCGATTTCCTCCTGTCCCCTAAGGAGGTGACCTTTTAAGTACTTTCAACAGCTTTTTTTGCCTTTCAATAAAATTTCTGTCTAGTCTCGACAAATGTTTACTGTACAGTGTACCATGACACCATGTCTTTAAAATTCACTTTTCCGGCTTGTTGCTCTGTGAATAAAAACGTATATATTCTAAGATCTAACATAAAAATGACAGAAGTTTTGTTTTTGCACTATTGCTTCAAAACAGGTTTATTGAGCTGAAAACTGCAATGTTGACTTTAACCACCAGAGGTGCTGTTTTACCATTTTAAATATTCTCTTGAATATTCATCACACCTGCATTAAGGATTCTATCAGGGCTCATATTTCAAGCTTCCAATAAATGAGCTCTCTGGGTTTTAAAAGAAAAAAATCCTAGACTGCAGGTATGAAATTCCATTTATTATATACCCATTCATACAGACTTTAAAAAATGAATGAGAAAGGACAAAAGCATGCATAAGAATAGCTGCATGACAAAGCCATTGATCACGAGTCCAAAAAGTTTTGTTTTGAATGCATTGCATTTACCTAAGTATCTAGTTTTCTGTGATGGATTGAACAGTGCTGTTACAAAGCCTGATGATTTCAATATGTCAGGGAAGTCATTTAGCTGGCTAACACAAATGAGGTCTTGTAGAAATTGTAAAAATGATTTACGTTTTTTGGGGGAAGCATCATTTATATGGGTTGAAAATGATAAACAATGCAACACATGCAACATTACAGCTGTAGAAGGTCTTGGAAAATTTAAAACCTACTTTCTAATAATTGTAGATCTTATTAGGTAAAATAAATTGCATTTAATAACAGTGAATAACATTTATCTTTTATATATATATATATATATATATATATATAATG
>CAIGQW010052715.1:523887-539727 GCA_903798125.1 Danio choprae
ATACATACATACATACATACATACATACATACATACATACATACATAGGCCAGGAGCTATTTATCAAATAAAGCCTGAAGGAAGTTACTACCGACTGTATTTCAATATTGGGACTCAAGCAAAATACTGAATTGAGGTCAGAACTTCTGCAAACTATTGTTTGATAATAAACAATTAAAAATATTTTACTCAGGTCATTAAACTTAATGACATTCCAGAGTTAAAGCGAATGTTCAATGTTCACAGATTCATTGTTGACCTAAAGAATGTGCACAAACAAAGTTCATTTTGTCAGTTTTCATTTCATGACAAATTTAGCAGCCATAACATCTTACTGACCTTGCGCAGAATTTTAAAATAGTAAACAACTGTACAAAATGAGTATACTTGATAACGCTCACCAGCTCTACATCCGGAGGGATGAGAAGGCCAGGAGGAGCCACAAACGGTTCTTCACTCTCTTCCTCCAGCTGCTCTTGATCTAAGAAGAGGGTGAAAGGTGGGAAACAGACAAAACAAACAGAAAAAACAAACAAAATCAGATCGGCAAGCCATAAAGCACAAAGAATGAGAGAACACACACAGAGAGAAAAAGGGAATGAGATATAACCGTGAAGTTTCTTTATCTAAGGGCACTTTAGAAGAATGCCACTTTAAGCATCATTTTGAATTACTTCAACTTTCAGAGACACAGCAAGCCCCATCAGCTTTTCTTCCCACTCATGCCTCCATGCACTCTTCCAACCTTTGCCTCCACAAATTGGCCAGGACAGGTTTAAAAAAAATAAATAAATAAAAAAAAAGAAAAAAAAAAACATTAAAATTTGATGCTGAACTCAGTGTGAAGGGAAATGGAGGCTGGAGATGGAAACACATTGCTGGTGCATTAGAGCCAAAGATACAGTTGGAGGTAATTCAGTTTAGTAGTTACAAAGTGCACATTACAAGTCTAATCTTCATTCATTTTTTTATGTTGATGGCTACAATAGACAAACCATCAATCAACCACTGTTTGTAGTTTTATGTTTAGATTATAGCATAATAATGGACTGACATTAAAACAAGGCAAGTTATACAGAAAACACTGGAGAACTAGATGAAAATGGATTTTCTGTAAATCCAAAAGTAATAAACACGCAGTATTTCCCAGATATAATTCAGTAAATATAGTTAAATATCCAGTTCTGCTAGACAATCTGCAAACCATTTCTTTTTTAAACTAAATTCTCTTTCAGGTTATTTCATATTCTTTTAATCATTACCTCCTTTACCTACACAAAAACTGTCATGGCGGACGCTGGTGATACGAGTCATCATGAGCAAAAGCGTATTCAGTTTTTAAGTTCTATGGTAAATTACTACGTTATGAGAAATCAAATGATCAGACTTTTGGCGCCTGCCTTGTTATTCACTGCGGGGCGTAATTGCTGCTGTTCACCAGACCCGAGTGAATGCTTGCTGTGTTTCCAATTGTTTCTCATTGAGGGTTTAAAGAACACACTCACAAAAGATGCCGACTCGTCTGACCTGCAGAAGAACAAAACTCTTATGGCTTTAAGGCCAATGTATACTTCTTCATCAATTGGACTGGTTAGGTCTGCCTTAGGCCTTCGAATAGGCACACACCTTTCGCCGAACCGTGTCGTGGACACAATCACACAGACCACAAGATCTGTGACTGGTCAGCTAGGTAGAGGTGACGAGTGTTGGTGAGAGCCTTGGAAACAGAGTGAGGCTGGTGGCCCAGGTGTTTAACTGGTGGCCCAGGTGTTTAACAAGCATCGATTCCTGTGGAGGAGCTCCTGATGGATTTTGTTTTGTGTTTATTTTATGATTAAATTTGTTAAAAGTTCACCCCATTCTTTCCTCCCTGAATGAGTGTGAGTTTGAGCTACTTCCACAAACATGGGACCTCTAGATGCCCCATCTAGACATGGGACCACAGTCCACGTTACTGTATTCTAATTACATTTTTGAGGAACGCAGTAATGTAACGAATTACATTTTAAATTTGTGTAATTTGATTACAGTTACTAAAGTCAATGTAATTGCGTTACTTACCTTACAAATATAGTTTTTAGAAGAAAAATCATGTTTTAAATCATGTTCAAAATGCTTGTTTTAAATCATGTTTTCCGCAGCAACATCAGTTAATAAGCATGTGCCTTTAAATTGCTGGAGAACATGAGCTGAGGTAGCTGCTGTCGAGTGGTTGCTTCTTCAAGTGGAAATACAGACAATACTTTGATTTCATTGAGCAGAAAAACTAAAATATTGCTGTGAAATGCGGTCCATGTCCAGTCTCTAAAGAACTTTCGACTGGTTTTAACTCGACCAGCAACTTGTTCAAGCTCTTGAACAAAGCATTCTACGACTCATCAATAATAATCGTCACCAAGGAGGACACTGGCGCCCAAAAACCAAGCAGCCCAACTCAGCCTAAACAGGCTAATTTAGATTTTTGTGCAGGATCGGGAGTGAAGGTATCTTCTGAATGTGAAGAGAAGCGTATCTGCTTATGGGGCCGTTCACATATCTCGTCTTTTGAGAATTTTAAAATTTGGGTGAACTCTTTAAGTCTTTTGAATATGTCAAGATGCTATGATCAACCCATTGTAATGTATTTCAGTGAATACTAAATTACTGAAAGAGCTGCAGTTTATTTTGCTATTTTTATAGTTATATTTTATGTTTTAAAAGTAACTTCACAGTAAAGTAATTAGTAATTTAATTACTTTTTACATTAAGTAATTAGTAATGTAAACAGATTACAATTTTCCAGTAGTAATCAGTAATTCGTAATTATTACTTTTTTATGTAACTTACCCTGATCCAAGCATGCTATAATCCTGAACAGTGCAGTGGCTCACTTTATATCCAAAGAAGTCTTTTCAAGTTGAATTTTTTTTTAAACTAATGAAAATAGCAGAAGTCAATCATTTATTTTAATTATTTAGCCTGACATGAGTATTACTGCCAGACCAGCACAGACAGAACCCGGAGGTATAAATGCTCACAATGACACTGGCTACATGCAAGGTATTGAGAGTATAGAGGACTAGTAAATGATGGCAGAATTTTATGTGAAAGGAATGCCATTTTAAATTTTTATTACCAAGGATTATAATATTTTCCTTATGGATTAATTTAACATGGATTAATTTAATTGTTCAGCTCAAAAGACGCAAGTGTCGATTTTCATTTCATGTGATCTCTGAGATGCGTTTTTATCAATCCGTCCACAGGCAGATGATACTGAATACAGATGTAAATATGGTCTAAAACGCTCTATGACTGATTTCAGAGGTAGTTCAGATGTAAATGCATTTGATGGGATTGCTTTTTAATAGTTTAAATGTTGTGATGTTAAACGTTCAAACGTCTTTTAAAGATTAGATACCATTAAACTGACAAATCAGCTAATTACACCATCTTCAAAAGTTTTCTTTCTACCCGCCTACACCTGTATGTTCAAATCCCCTAACGTCAAGAAATCCTTAGCAAATACACTGTAATTATAACTAAACATTCTATTAACTTTAGGAGCTTCATGTAGCTACAAAGTGGAACATTATAAAAAATACTTTTTTCCTGTGTATACAGATCAGATTAAAGCTTACCACATTGAGAAAGTACTTTCCAATTTTGTGAGCAATTTTAGATGTTCTGTGAAAAGACTGTTGTGCCAATGTGAATGATCTACCATTGAGTGAATAAAAGCTGTCTGGATTCCAGTTCATCACAGTCATGGTAAGAAAAAGACATCAATGACACTAGATAACTGTGTGTGAGTGTAGCAAGTCAGTGGATAAGGACTGTTCGCCATGGGCCAAATGTCTTGTTCTCTACAGAGTGCTGGTGCGAGCAGGAGTGAATGAGAAGCACAAAAGCATAGAGAATGATTACTGTTCATTTTAGAAACTCATTTGTCACTGTATTTCCACTCAAGACAAGCTCTGAGAACTCCAACTAATTCCAGGCTCCCGTGTTTATAAAGCAATCAGCCATAGAGCGTGATGCTTTTGCTACAAGCCTTTAGTGGTGAACCGCCGGACCTTGCCGGTCATTAGCAGTCTCAGCATAACCGCTGCCTGGCTCGCTCACTCTTCAACAAACTTTACGATTTTCAGTGCCTTGAGGCTTAAAAACGATACTTATTTGACCTAAGGGAAATAGCCTCGTTTCATCCCAGAGCATTTTGAAGTTCGCAGGCTAAAGTCTGTCTAAGGAGAACAGAAACTAGTCTCAGAAACAGAATCTCCTCAGGCTGCCTCGCAAGTGGCGGTTCAAAGCAAGTGTGTGTGTTTTTTAAAGTTGTGTGGTTTCTTGTACGGATCCCACCTGCTTCTTTGTTGGCCTCGTCTTCTTCAGTGGGCTGGGAGGGATCGTAGTAGTCTGCGCTGTAACGGAAGGCCACGGCATTGTAGGTGCCTTCATCTGCTAAAGCTTCACTCAGTCTTTTATACTCTTCCTCTGCAAATAGAAAAAATAGAAAATTCACATGAACAAAAAAACTCGGCTTATCTTTTGAATCATCTGCAATGCTCAGCGTTCTCATATATTCTCTTTATAGTTTTCTCAATGATTTTATGACTGATTTACAATGCTGCAAAGTTTAAAAACTTCTAATGTTGGTGGATGGATTAATGGATTTATGCTGCAATTATAACTGTTTTTCTCACTGTTTCAACTGGGTTAAAATAATGATCCTGCAAATCATTATTGCACTAGCCTTAAAGGGATAGTTCACTCAAAAATGAAAACTAGCTCATCATTTATTTTCCCTCAGGTGTTTTTAAACATTTATGAGTTTTTTTTCTTATGTTGAAGAACACATAAGAAGATATTTTCAAGAACCCTGGGATCAATCAACTTTCATAATAGGAAACAAATATATTATTTAGTTAAAGCAACCAGCATTTTTCAAAATATCTTCTTTTGTGAAGAATGTCAAATAGGTTTTGAACAAGTAAAGGGTGAGTAAACGATGACAAAATATTAATTTTGGGGTAAACTATCAATTTAAGTTACACAGAAATGCTTAACTTAAAACGTTAGAGTGCTATCTATTTTTGGCTTACATTCACCATTCAGGTTTTTGAAAAAGAAATCTGTAATATTCTGAAATATTGCTAAGATTTACAGTGTTTTCTATATTAAAATACAGTATATTAAATGTAATTTAATTATGTGAAAATTCATTCTAATATGCTGATTGTTTAAGGAACACTGAATAAACATGAGTGCCCAGCTTACATTTTTTGAGGTAGAAATTACATGTCAAGTATTTTCAGAATTCTTAAATGAATAAAAATGTAATTAAGCAGCATTTATTTGAAAGATAAATCATTTGTAGCATTTAAAAAAATGTCACATTTGGCAACAGTCTCTGGTAAGAAATATGTATATATTTTGACCCCAAGGTTTACACTTTAGTGTACTGAGATATAAAAATAAATTAGTCATATAATATTCTCTATTAAAAACATACCTGGCCTTAAAGCTATTAAGCATTCTCATTCTTATATCTTGATTGGATCAGTGAATTGATTTACACATAGATTAAAAATGCCATGCTGTTGTCAAATAAAACATTATGGCAATTAATTTAACCACAACCAAAGCAAAAACAATTTCTTAACTAACCCTAAAACGACCTTCTGAAGATTGTTTTAGTTCTCCCTTCATATTCACAACCAATCTGTGCATGCAAACAGCAACAGTATGTCATCCTCTTTAATAATCTCACTACACAATCACAAATACTAAAACTGCAATAGAGCACAAGGACAGTTCAATATTAAACTATCAAAATGCTTTATTGCCGTTTATGGGATGTTAATGTAGACAGCTTGATAAAAGTTTAACAAGGTTGGGTTTTCCCCTGAAGGGCAAATCCACATGATGACTATAGAGATAATGACTACAGCGTACTGACACTATCAGCAAAGGACATCATAAGTCACTACTACTTACTGCACATCTCACTTTAAAGGCTGTTAAGCTGCAAATAGAGTCGAGGAGCATCTTTTTTGACTTTTTAAACCTGTTGACGCATACTGATGCACAAAGACTAAGGGGTGCATCTCAATCAGCTCCCTTGTTCAGTAGTCAGGGTGCTAATCAGAATGTCAGCCATTTGAGGACTGAAAATCAGGGAGCATCGATGTGCACTTTTTTCTCTCAGCAGAATTCTGAACCTTGAATTCGATACCTCAATATATCACGATAATAAACATTCACTACATTGATATTGTGGGTACTTCAAAATACAGCGAATCATAACTTATTATTCAAACTGGTAACACTTTACTTGAAGGGGGTGTTCGCAAGTCTGTCATGACACTTTTATAATCATGACATGACACATTTTAGGCATGCTTATGATAATTGTCATTCACTTAGTTATGTTCTTTTAAATCATTATTTGAGATGTCTGTGTTATAACAATTTAACAAACAAATACATCATAACCTGTATTTGTCATGACAACTACTTAGCATTACCAAGACAACATAACTTGTCATAACTCTGTCATAAACATGATTATCAAGACATCAATATAATTGTCATGAATGTTACATTTTTTTTCATTTGTCATTATAATTTCTCATTAAAATACTTTATATACATTAAATAGTTTTATAAGATTTTATAACATTTATAATACAAAGAGTTTTATAAGTGCTGTTCGAACACACTCTCCATGCCAGATAAATAAGATCTAGCCCCGGACGACAGATCCTGTCAGAAAATGTCTGTTTCTCTGGGTATCCAGACAACAAGCCAGTGGAGCCACGCAATACCCAAACCTGTTAACCTGTGTTCAACTAAATTAACAGTCTCCTATCAATATAGGAGTTGACTGAGAAAGCCAGAGAGGAGCTTGAATCCACACAGTCATAAGATTAAAACAATATGGAAAAGGAAATACTAATTAAGCAATAATTATAGGAAAATAGTAATAATAAAATATAAAAACAAATAATAAAATGACAAATAATAATCAATAATAATCAAATCATTAACTAATTTATGAATTATATAATAATAATTATATAAATGAAATAATAAAACAATTAAATGAAGAATAAATGAATAAAAACAAATGAAAAAATAAAACAACACAAACGAATGGTGGCTTTTTTGAAACAACACACACACATACGTTTGCTACAAAGATTCTCAGATCCTTAGTTAGATTCTTCAGTGCTGTTAATATTTAGACATTTAATTACATTTTGATGACAAATTCAATTTGAACCTCAGTCAAGAAAAATATTAATAATGTTGTTATGAAACTCATGACAATCATGTTTATTACAGATTAATGATAAGTTATGTCAAGTTGTTGTGACAAAGACAGGTTACAATGTATTTAAATATCAGGTTGTCATAACGACATCTCAAGCAATTTCACTTTTGCATTTAAAAAGGCATAACTCATCAAATGACACCTGATGACAGCTTGCATAAAATTCCATTTATATTCCTGACATGTCATGTCATGATTGTAAAGGTTTCATGACAATCTTACAAACACCCCACACAAGTAGTGTTACTTTTAAACTTTTAGTGTATTTTAAGAATATTCACATTGTATTCGCAGTAGTGTTTATAACAGCATCGGTTAGCTTAATAGTAAATACAATAACAAGTTCACTTATTAATCTGGCCTAAAAAATGCTGGGTTCCACACTATTCCATCATGTTGTCCCAACACAAATTTATTAGGTTAACTTAATTGTTTTTACAAATTTAAGTAGTAAAAAATTAAGTCCACCAAAAAAAAAAACGTAAGAATAGAGTTGTTTTAACTCATATTAAATAAAAAGTCATTTTTGAGTGTACATGCTGAAATATTGATTGAAAACTGTGGCTATTTATATGGTTTGCACGTTAACACAATCTGTCTGTGCAAATGAAAAAAAAAATTCCCTACAGTAGCACACTTTTACTCTAATTTCACATAACATCAGTCTAGTGTTTAAAATAACACAATTAATAATGCGTGACTAGATGTGGTTTCTCAGGACAAGGAATAAATCCTCCTATTTTATAGTATTCTATAAAGCATTATAAATGTATATTATTCTTCGGGAAAAAACAGCATGTCTTATAGAACATGCATATAAACCATATATTTCCACAATTGTTTGTTTATTGTCTTGTTGTGGCTTTTTCCTCAGCTACAAAAGTAGTTGATGTCTTTTCTTTAGTGAGTCTTTAGTTTATCAAATAAAAAAGATATACATGAAAATGAATAATTTTCTTTTACTCTCAGTAGATACAAATGAATAACTGTCATTGATGTTCAACTGCAAGGAGTAGTTAAAGTGACAAATTAGATTTTGAAAAATATCCTTCAACATGAACATTCCAGAACAAGCTTTAACCACCACATAATAAATGATCTGACATACAGGAGCCTATCTGGTGACCATATATTTATATATATATATAACCAAACAATAATAGATCCACATTCAACAGCTCAGCTTCTTTGATTTATTCAAAAACAAACTCAGCCATGTCAATTGTACGCTCTTCGCAGTGCACAAACAAGCACAAGTACCCCATTCACATTCTTTGAAATGTAATAGAATAAAAATGATATTAAAGGAATGCACTTAAAGTCTGACTGCACCAGTCAATAACCATGAAAAGAAGGTTTTACAGAAGAGCACTGGTTGTAAAACTATAGGCAACACAAAATCAACGGCAAGAGGAATTATTTCCAGCTGAAACAGCTTTTCCTTCAAGAAAAAGAGCACCACTTTACTTCAGCCAGTTCATACTTTTATACATTATATCTGCATCTTATTGAAGGAATCATATAAAGAAAAAGTTTCTTACAATGTAGAAAAAAAATTCTAACTTTAAATAAAGTGAATCCAAATGTCTGCATTATTCATTCATTCATTTTCTTTTCGGCTTAGTCCCTTTATTAATCTGGGGTCGCCACAGCGTAATAAACCGCCAACTTATCCAGCATATGTTTTACGCAGCGGATGCCCTTCCAGCTGCAACCCATCATAGGGAAACATCCACACACTCATTCACACACATACACTACGGACAATTTAGCCTACCCAATTCACCTATACCGCATGTCTTTGGACTTGTGGGGGAAACCGGAGCACCCGGAGGAAACCCACGCAAACACGGGGAGAACATGCAAACTCCACACAGAAATGTCAACTGACCCAGCCAAGGCTCGAACCAGGCTCGACCTTCTTGCTGTGAGGCGATCGTGCTACCCACTGCGCAGCCCCATGTCTGCATTATATAAATAATAAATATATATGATTTATAAATACTTATACATTTGCATGTAAATCACTTTTATTAAAACTAATCTCTCCAAGTAATATTACAGTTGAAAAATACTAAATAATAATGTTAAGGTAATAGATTTTGTGTGTGAATGTAAGCAATATGAAAAATGTGCACTGTGATGAAGATATTTTAAATTACTGTTTATTTCTGACAAAGTTTGAGAAAAATAAGATGGTTTCATAAAAGCTATAGAACATAACAAGTAAACATCCTTAAAATAGCTGGCTTGCCAGTAAAAAACAAACCAAACCATCTACCGCTTGAGAGCAAACCTAGGACTGAAGGCCTTGACACACCTGACCAACTACAAAGACTTAGTTTTAGTTTTAATGACAGCTGACTGCATTGTCACCTAGCAATGCTTTTGTGTAAGGGCCAAAGACTACACCCAAGAGACAAAGCAGCAGGTACAGTCTGTGCTTACATAAATAACAGCTATCAATAGTCTGCATTCCTCATTCAAAAAGAGAAACTAAGACTAGAATACCAAGACTGCTTGTATAAATACAGTAAACAAAGCAACATTTGCATAGTTAATATAATTGTGCTGAAATGCTCATGTAAGATGGCAATTTGAGAACAGCCTTCTGTGCTGGTGTATGTCATCTTGAATTTCTTCCTCACTTTAATCATTTTTACTTTTATTTAGCATGCAATGACTCATTTGCCAAACTAAACCGCCATTAGGACCTCTCTCTCAAGGGCAGGACACAGTAAGTTGACAGTTGGCCATCATCCACCAATGTCAGATGGTGTGTATTGTATTGTGTGCACTATTCTGATCTGAACCACTCTTTTTTTCCGTTTAAACATGTTAAGTTGGTGCCATTGCAAATATATTCATAACAATGCAAGTCATCTGGAATGAAGAAATAGATACAATTATTCTAATTCAAAATAATAAGCAAACACTGCTTTTCTTTTTACACATTGGATATATGAAGTCCTACTTTTTTTTACAAACTACGACTGCTGATTCCTGCACATATTTACAGCAATTTACTCTCACAAAATGCAGTCCAATCACTAAGTTGGAGGAAAGTCCTTACAGCAGGTGGAGGAGTTGAAGGATCTTAGGGTTTTGTTCATGAATGAGGGAAGGATGGAACGTGAGATTGACAAGCGGATCGGTGCAGTGGCAGCAGTAATGCAGTCGATGTACCGGTCCGTTGTGGTAAAGAAGGAGTTGAGCCTAAAGGCAAAGCTCTCAATTTACCAGTAAATCTACGTTCCTACTCTCACCTATGATCATGGGCTTTGGGTCATGATTGAAAGGACAAGATCTGAGATACAAGAGGCCAAAATAAGTTTCCTTCGGAGGGTGGCAGGGTGCACCCTTATAGATAGGATGAGGAGCTCTGTCACCCGAGAGGAGCTCGGAGTAGAGCCGCTACTCCTCCACATCGAGAGAAGTCAGCTGAGGTGGCTCGGGCATCCGTTTCATATGCCTCCTGGACGCCTACCTAGGGAGGTGTTCCAGGTATGTCCCACCAGAAGGAGGCCTCGAGGAAGACCCAGGACATGGTGGAGGGACTATGTCTCTGGAGCTGGAGGAAGTGTCTGGGTGGAGGGAAGTCTGAGGTTCTCTCCTGAGACTGCTGCCCCCGCGATCCGGCCCCGGAAAAGTAATATAATGAAAATGCAGTCCGCGATCCGGCCCCGGAAAAGTAATATAATGAAAATGCAGTCCATTACTGCTAGTTGGCTGTAGTCTTTAAGGGCTGTCATAGGGTTAGTAAACCCAAAAATGAAAATTCAGCAGTTTAACTACTCACCCCAATATCGATCCAATACTCTAAGACTTTCGGTCGTTTTTGTAAGACAAATTATAATATTTTAGATTAAATCTGACAGCTTTCACATTCTCCATAGACAGCAATTGTCTTGAGATAATCAAGTCCAGAAAAGGAACCAAAAACATTGGCAAAACATTCCATGTGTCTTCAGTGGTTCGATTGCAATCATGCGAAGCTCCGAGAACACTTTTGTGTGGAATATATCAAGACTGTAATAACTTTTTCAACAAGGTCTGTTTTAGACCAGGGTTCGCATTAGGGTTGTCACGATACAGGAATTCGGTACTGAAATTTTAAAAACGTCCATTTCACGCAAACATTTGAGCGCTGTTGAGCACATTCTTAAACACAACTGATGTGCCATTGTGTTCACATGTTCAACAGAAATTACTGTGATTGGCTGTGAAGGTCATCAGTTCAATGAACTCAGCGCTGTTTACTGAGTGTAAACACAGACACAGGGACACTGGAGCGTTTCAAAGTTGCGTCGATCAGCTGGTTTGTCTACAAGGGCTGCAAGAACGCAAAATTACTCTACATGAGATCCCACTTTATTGTGAGTTACCAAATTAAGAACCAATGTCCTCTTTCTAAGATGGTATGAACCAGAAACGACCACCAGCACCCCAATCAGCATCTGTTTGCTTAGCAACAAATTAACAATGAGGCGGGTGCAGCACCAGTCTTTATTAAGGTTCAGTTACTACAGCGTGAGAGGGAAAAACATTTCTCTCTATTATGGCGAGTTGCATTAGTTTGTTGTTGCATGCATTTGTGATATAAATGTCATTTTACATAAATACTTGACAACACCTTCTAACCAAAAACAACTCTGACAGGTCTTTATAGTTGATTTTGGTGTGTCGATTTCCTATCAACAACATATTCGCCAATTCAACATTCTCAATGCGACAAAATAATGTGTTGATGGTGCAGAACACAAGACACACAAGGCCAACAGTCAGCTTGGTGTGGTAGGGCCTTAAAAAATAAAGCTATTTAAAAAAAAAACAACACTGCACTTCAGCTGCCACAAACTTCACATGCTTGAATTATGCATAGAGATTGACTGAACTGATAGACCACTGTGCGTTTACCTTGCCTGGCCTCTTCTTCTAGTAGATCGGTGTGCATGGCCAGATACCTCTCCTCATCGCACAGAGCCTCTATCCTGGCCTCCTCCTCAGACAGCTGGTAGTCGTGATTCCACGAGCCAGCGTCATATTCCGAAAGATCATGTAAATGACCACGCCCATCATACCTGCAATACGAATCACGTGATTAAAGGCGAGAGGAAATTAACATTGGATTACCATGCAACAGATACTCACCAAACTGGAGAACCCTAAAAGTAAAGCTTTTTGTTTGAATATTCATATCTATGCCTTTCTTTCAAAATTCTACTTTGCTTACTGCGTGAGAAGAACTGAACAAATGCCTGGGCGGCAAAAGTCAGGCGGTCTACACGACGCACTCAGCAGATCAACAGATGAGTGCACAATAAACGTACTAAATCACTATGACGCAACAGGCCTGAGAGTAAAGAACGAATAAATAAGCAGAAAACGCAAACAACTCTCCTCTTACCTTACATGGTTCAACAAACCATTCCAACTTACTGAGACAACTGGCATCATCTTTCCTACATTTACTGTAAAAGAAGTACATCCACACAAGCCCGAGCACATAAATACCTATCCGTAAGAACCCATATGGAGGAAATTTTCCTGCGCTCGCTGCTGAATTCCACTTCTCAGTTCCAGTTTCTTCGGCAAAAGAGAGAAGTGGGCGGTGAGGTGGCAATCGGGGCCTGGCGGGACCCCTTAGCCTTAATTGCTGAGGAAAAAAGTTTGTATTACGTGATAGAGAGAAACACACATACACATTGGAAACTAGAAACAGATCCATGCAGATTAAGGTGGCTCAATGCAACCTCAATTCAACACTCATGACTCGTAATGAATTTTCTTTTTTTCTTTTTTTTTTAAAGGAATGCAGCTGGGAAAAGTGTGGAAGAAGAGAGAAAACACATAGAACACAATATCTGACTACATGATACAAACAATTCCTGCAAAAGAACAATGTTAGACTTTGGATCTATACACAAAAAGACAGTACTAATAAAACAGGATTCAATTCATAACCACATTGTATGTGAGAACCACCTTAATGCACGGACTAATTTACAGTAGCAGCCTAGCAGGTAAATCTAATGCGAGTTTGCTGTGGTTTGCATTTAATCGCTGAATGCGACACAGAAGTGACCACAGCAAATTCGTTAGGAAGCAGAGTCCTTACATTACCAGTAGATTCGGTACGTAATTTGATTCATGTTCATTTTTTCTTATATCGAATGCAAATGGGTCAAAGATGAAAGGAGGTGTCAAGCAAGAAAAAATAAAAATGCAATATAGTTTTACATTTTATTCTTATAATATAATTTTTTCTGAGCCAAAAAACAACTATCGTGCATTTTTCCATGATAGAACGAAAACACCCACTAAAAGGAAGCATAACAATAGTTCATATACTAAAAAACAAGGATCATTTGATGGCATATTAAAAGACTATATTAATAGATCCTGCAGACCCAACAAACTACTTTACTTTGTCACTACCCTTCAAAATACTAATTTTTACCCGTTTGTCTGCAAGAAGTTCTTAATCATCTAAAATATATTTTAGTTTGGGTACATATTGTTTTACATATTTCCATTGTGAAAAGGCATGTTTTTGGATTTTTACATAAATACATATGTTAAGCTTATAAAAATAAAATGTTTTTTTCACTCAGATTTTGACATTTTATTTTCGCAAGCCTTACTTGAAAATGAACTGATTTATAATATATTGTCTGCTTTTATAAATGTACTGTTGAAATCAAATTTGACGCCAATATCAAAATGAAACTCACATTTTCGACCCATTCAGAAATAATTAGTCAATGCAACTTTATATGTGAGAAAGGACTCTGCCTCAGACATTAAACATTACCTAACTCTGCAGAGGGGGAAAAAAACTTCTTAAACCAGCCTACACTGGTTTGTTGTTCTCTCGGATGGTTATACAGGGATCTGGTAACTTTCTAAACCACGAGACCATTTAAAGACCATCTTGATCAGGCTGAAAAACTAACAATTTAAGATCAGCAAACCACCAGGCTGCTTTAAACGTCTTGTTGCCATTGCATTGAGCTTACAAAAAAATCACAATCCAAGCAACTTAACTTAGATATATCAATGTCAAGTTTCTTTTTATTCGTGTTTGGCCATGTAAACATCACACAGTGCCCATCAGCTCCTCCTCCTGCGCTGCAAAACAACATACATCCAGGGTCCCTTTGGAAGACATTAAGTTGGTTAAGTAATAATTCCCATTAGGTTTGTTTAACCGACCTATCGATCATGATGTTCTTGTCCCCCATCCATGGGATAAGGTGTTTGCCCTGATCGTGGTAGAAGGCCCTCTCGTCGTCCCGGAACAGCTTACAGGCGTAGCCGAACACCAGCAGCTCTGCGTACTTGCTGCTGTCGCTTTGCTCCTTCGCCGCATTATTTTGTTCCTTCTTGCTTCCCCCGCGCCGATACATTCCAGATAATATCCACAAGACACGCCAAAATAAGTGAAAGGCTTTTAAAAATGTATAACCATTTCTTTAAAGGCGGGAAAGGCGAATTATACGTCTGCTAGCAATTGCTACAATACATAACAACACACTGCTGAATCAAATATGGCGTGTTGGAGAAAGTCGCGTTCAGAGCCGCAGATTCGTTACTTTTTATTTATTTGAAGCGAAAGCAGATCAGATTGTTTGGTTTGTAGAGACATGTGAATATGATATGCGATCATTTTATAATATCTATATATTTTTGTTGTATGGATGTAGTTTGAAAAATATGGATATGTTTCTCATTTAAGACGAAAACGTCGACTTGAAAGTGAAAATATGGAAGAGTTGACCCGAAATGTTCTCTACATAAAGGTTCTCTATTATAGATCAGTGCTTTAGCTCTTTTTAGAATTAATTTTGCTTAATTAGATTTGTATTTTTTATAAATAACTGTCAGAGTCTGTATGATTCATGTATTGTATTGTATTTGTTTTATTTTTAACTTATTTTAAACTTCTGTTTTTGCATAGTTTTTTTTTTTTTAAATAGCTCTTATGTCCAGTGTTGTGTTGTATTTATGATTAATTTATGTAGCACCATTGTCCTGCGAGACTCTGTATGTCCGGATGTCTGTATGTCTCTGTATGTAGCGGAATGACAATAAAGCTCGACTTGACTTGACTTTTTACACAGATTGACAGATATGTACGTTATGTGCAGATCAAAACGCATGTCACATGTTGCTGAACTTGTTTTGAAAGCATGTCATACTGACTCTATATTTATCTCATCAGAAACAACACATATGAACATCTTTACCCACCCCGAAGTAGCTGTATTGCATTTTTTGCTGTATTTGTAATTAATGAGCATTTCTTCAACAAGTTCACTTGCAGAAAAGTGTGCTATGACATGCAGAACAAAAAAAAGGTGTGTACATTTTTCAGTGACATGTTTTATTATAGATAAAGATGTATTTTGAATATTAAAGTGTTTGTTCTCCTGAAAATGAAAATTATGCTATTAATTACTCACCCTCATGTCATTCCAAACACCTTAGACATATATTTATTACACAGTAAATCAAACACCTTA
>CAIGQW010052715.1:595469-656916 GCA_903798125.1 Danio choprae
TTGTGTGCGATGGGAAAACTAGTGTAATGGCGGCACGTCATCTTTACCAGACTCTGGTAAACTCCGCCTATCCTTTTACTCTGCCCCGAAGCCCCAGCTGGCCCTCTTTGGCCCAAGGTATTCGGCGGGTTAAAAAAGGCTGGCCGTTAGCCCCGAGGAAGCCCCGCTTTGGCCCGATTAGGCCCCGGAAGTGACAGTGGAAACGCGACTGGCCCTGGCACGCTCGCTTTAGGCGCAATAGTGGAAACGTGGCTATTGGCATTTCATTGGCCCGTTTTATTACTCTTCAGCTGATTGGCTTTCTGGCAAAATCCCCACAGTGCAGGTTTTCAACATAGCATTTGTGTTCCCCCCCCCCCCATGTAACGCAACTTTGACACATGGTATTTCAAATCTGTGTTAAATGATCACATTTCTGAGATAAGCAATTATTTATATAAAAATGTAACCATTGCTTCTTCTTGACAGCTTTAGCATCATCCCATCAGTTTCATTTTGTGAATAAATCTATGAACTGGACTGAAGACAGAATTACACTGATCTGGCCACCGAAAACATGAAGAAAATGAATAGGCTTATTTACACAGTCAGTGTCAGTTACAGTGGTTCAGCCTGCATTGGATTGTATAATGACGTGAACAGCTGGAGATGGTCACTGGAAGACAATGATTTCTTTCAGGAAGGAGAAAGAGACTTCAGGAACTGGTATCATGAACCAATTATAATGGGAACAAAATGTGTGTTTACATGGATAGAAGTGAAAACTGGTTTGATTCATCATGTGACTAATCTTTTACATTTGCTTGCTATGATGGTAAGACTTTGTAAATCTTACATTTAATCACTTTACATCAGTCATTATTACATCAGATTTGCCTGCTGTGATGACAAAAGCTGATAAAACCTTTAAAATTCATATTATGTAACAAACTGTTCATGTTTTTCTGCTCTCTGTATTGTATTTCTATTACTGCACCTGTACATTTGGCACGTCATGATTTTGCCAAGTACAATGCGATCCTGGATTAACATCTATGTTGATCCTGGAACAACATTTTTGTTCAAAAATGTAATCCATACCTATTCCCTACCCCTAAACCCAACCATAACTGTAAATTATTCCCAAAATCAGAGGGCAATATTTGGATAATCATGTAGAAGGTCATAAACCTAACCGTAAGCCTAAACTTAACATAAACAGTAAACGTATCCCTGAATTCTGATTGGCTGATTGGAATGTTGTTCCAGGATCAACATAGATGTTAATCCAGGAACATGTCCTTCTTGGTGAAATCAGGTTGGCGGTACATTTGATAGTTGTGAACAGACAAAATAACACATGGACTGGTTTATTTATAAGCTATTTGTTCTGTTATGTTTTATTTTAGGTAAAGAAAACTCCTCTCAGAAGTATGTTTGGGTATCTGAGTACGAGACTTGGACTGAAGCTCAGAGCTGCTGCAGAGAGAGATACACAGACCTGGCCAGTGTGAGGAATTAGACAGAGCGGCAACAGATACTGAACATTACATATTTAAGCTATAATTATGGGTATCATATATGGATTGGTCTAAACAAAAACAGACTGTGGTCAGATCACAGCAGCTCTTCCTTCACATATTGGCTGCCACAGACTGCAGGTGTTGATGTCTGTGAACTGTGTCTTTAAAATACTTTGGTCAGTTTGCCTTTCTTCTGTTAAAGTGGTAAGAAAATGTACCATTTATGACAAAATGCTTAAATAACCATCAAGTAACACTCACAAAAATAAGCAAACTGTAAATTCAATAACCTATTATGCTTAACCTTTTTTACGTCTTTTTGCTTTCTGCTGAACATGACAATCATCACATCGTATGATTTCAGATCTGTATGGTAGGTTTGTGTAGATAAGGTCTTTTCTAAATCATTTTTGCATTTACAAAGTATTGACCAGTTTTGCTTTTCCTTATCAGTGACTGAGAGTGAAACTCACAAGTGCCGAATATTTATCACCGTCTCAGATTGAAGAGCAGTTGGTTATACAGGTAAAAACAATTCTAAGAGTTGAATCCTTCAACACAATTTGAAAGAGCTTGCAAATAGTTCACAAACACAAAACAAATCATGTTTCAGCTCCAGGAAGAATTTATCATACAAGGACTTCCCAGCAACTTCACAGCTCTCCTGCACACAAGGAAAATGGTTTAAGGTTTCCTGTTGTTTAAATACCACTGTTTGCAAAACTGTAATACATATGATCTTTTGATCTCACCATATAATCTTATTATGGGCCTCACAGTGGCGCAGTGGGTAGCACGTTCGCCTCACAGCAAGAAGGTCGCTGGTTCGAGCCTCGGCTGGGCCAGTTGGCGTTTCTGTGTGGAGTTTGCATGTTCTCCCTGTGTTGGCGTGGGTTTCCTCCGGGTGCTCCGGTTTCCCCCACAAGTCCAAAGACATGCGGTACAGGTGAATTGGGTAAGCTAAATTGTCCGTAGTGTATGAGTGTGAATGGGTGTGTATAAATGTTTCCCAGAGATGGGTTGCAGCTGGAAGGGCATCCGCTGCGTAAAACATATGCTGGATAAGTTGGCGGTTCATTCCGCTGTGGCGACCCCAGATTAATAAAGGGACTAAGCCGAAATGAAAATGAATGAATGAATGAATATAATCTTATTAGTACTGTTGAAAACTTGCATTGTCCTAGTATTTTACTCTCTCTCCTCCTGCATTCCTGACAATTAAAAACCTGTTTTTCTGTTCTATTAGAAGAGAACCTGCTGTTAATCTTCCTTTCACACTCATTTACGTGTAAACAGCAGTCTTTTGGTCTTCAGTTACTTAGTGTTTGTTCATTAGTGCATTAATAAACAGATAACAAATACACAAACCACAAACAATCTTGCTGTGATTTGTTTACTCAAATCTGAACCACACAATTTTTAGGTACTTGCAAGTACTTTTAATGTATATGGAGCATTTACAGTAAGTATTAGCATATACTGCACCTTTAATTATATCCATATGTATCCTTTAAGTACAAAAGTATAATTTTTTTAAATAATAATTTACTGATGCTTGTTGTGGGCCACTTCATAGTGTACATTTACTGTCATTTGGCAATGTGCAAGGAACCCTGCTGTTTTCAACACATTGTCTTATATGCTAGATCCATACCCTAAATACTTATGTCTATATCCATATTTTTTTTCTTCCGGATAAACTTCTTTTCAAATGTTAAAACTATTATGTTTAAAATTTTGATCAGTGTTCTCACCTATCGATCAAAACCAGCCGATTTCAATGTTATTATTTGATTGAATGGCCGTTATCAGTGGTTATCAGCTGATAGATATGGGCCAGTAGGGGCCTTCTGTGCCTACTAGTAGGCTCAGAAGGCTGTTATTATCCATCCACATGGTTAATCAGCTATAGATCACATACGGCTGCGGCTGGAAGTTAACGAGAAATATTTATATTATTTATAATTAATAAAATACATAATTTATAAAATACATTAATTGTATTTTATTAAAGTCTACCCCTACCCCAACCCTAAACCCAACAGTCACAGTAATGTTAAAATTGATCTGGATGTGGCGTCTTCTCTATTAGTATAGCTGATTAACCATGTGGATGGATGATAACAGCCTTCCTAGCCTACTAGTAGGCTCAGAAGGCCCCTACTGGCCCATATCTATCAGCTGATAACCACTGATAACGCCCATTCAATCGAGTGATAACATTCGAAACGGGTGTCAAAACAACTAAATGGAATATGATAATGCTTGCCAGACCAGTAGGTGGCGCCTAAAAAATTATTTGTTATTTAAACAATATTTAAAAATTAAATATTGAAAATACGATACAAACCGTAAAATAAATTCCTAATTTTTATGGTAAACTTCTGTACTTTAATCATTTATAGTGTTGATACACCAAAGTTGTGAAGCATTTTTATCTTTCGTTACATTGACAAAAACACAACAATAAGCATCTGGTGATGAGAAAGTCATATGAACCAATGCTCGTATCAAACAACTTTTCCCACTCCTACCGAGTCAGTAAAGGACCACTGACACACACACACTGCGAGTTTTTTTTTTCTCCCATTCGGCATGCAGTATCAAATTATATTAATACTACACTCTTCCAGCAGTTCATAGTCGCATCTAATATCTCATTTGGCATGCTTGAAATGTTCCCGAATGAAAGTGGAAGTGTCAAACTGCAGTTAAAGTCGACAAATTAAAAATGAAACACCCGAAATTATATGAAACTCCGGAGGAAACGGATGCGCGGTGACGCAATGACATTAATCGAATTATGTGCTGTAACATGTAAAACGGGATCATGAAAGGAACTTCAAAAAGCAACTCAGGTAAACACCTTAATCATATTATTGTCTTATTCAGATTAAGGCAAATAATTTAATTACTGATGTACATGTAAAAGTAATCATTGTAGCACACACAACGCACACAGGCATAACATGACTGTCATGTAGGGAAATTAAATTTTAGGTTATTCACCGTATATATAATGGAAACTTACTATTAACCAGGTTACAGATATTTACTGTAGAATATTTTACAGTTTTACAGTTGAAATCACGTCCATTTTTACAGTGTGTATTAATTTGTCACAAAATCTTGCCTTTTTAACACAGAGATTAATGTTGAATGTTTCAGGCCCCTAAAATGCTATGCTGTAATGTAAACATGGACTCAATTGTTAAAAATAAGATAAGATGTTGCCCCTTTTCAAATGTGCTTGTTTTCAAGCCGTCATCTTGAGCAATGGAGTCAAATGCTGTGTGCAGTTTATTTCAGCTGATTATTTGACTTGCTTTTAAATGTATTAATGTATCACATATTTGGTGATTGATCAGTGGAAGGGTGAGACTTTTAGCACTGTGTTTGTTTCAGGCTGTATTGTCATGCATTTCTTGAGTTCTCAGTTTTAAAAAAATGTGGGCATCTGAGAAGGAAAGAAAAGAGGACAAATATATTGACAGCCTAGATGGAAGCATAGATGAGGAGACAGACACACACACTTCTACTCTCACACAGTGTATATTTCACATCTGTTGCCATCAGTAGGGTATAATGAAGTACATGATGAAATGAAGCATGGAGAAGAGAAACCAGTGACATTCCAGTTGGTGACATTATTTAAACTGACAAAGAGTATTTGCACAACAGATTGGGTGACCCAAAGCAACGTCAAAACCTGACTGCATCAAATGAGAAATTAAAAATGACAAACTCAGATATGCTTCACAGAAGGATAGCAACAAATATAGTGCTTTGTGAAAATCATTCATTCATTTTCTTTTCGGCTTAGTGCCTTTATTAATCTGGGGTCACCACAGCGGAATGAACTGCCAACTTATCCAGCATATGTTTTATGCAGCGGATGCCCTTTCAGCTGCAACCCATCACTGGGAAACATCCATACACACTCATTCACACACATACACTACGGACAATTTAGCTTACCCAATTCACCTATACTGCATGTCTTTAAACTTGTGGGAGAAACCGGAGTACCCGGAGGAAACCCACGCCAACACGGGGAGAACATGCAAACTCCACACAGAAATGGCAACTGACCCAGCCGAGACTCGGACCAGCGACCTTCTTGCTGTGAGGCGATTGTGCTATCCACTGCGCCACCGCGTCGACCGCTTTGTGAAAATTTGCTCCATAAATTAACCTTGATGCATCTGTGAAAGTGTCTTAAAACGCAATGCAGCCACACAAAGACCAGGAGAAGCATTGCATTATTAAACCTCTAATCAGATGCTAAAGTAGCCCGTTTGTGCTGGTGAGATTCATAATGTGCTGTCAGATTCAATTTGGGGTCAATATTTTTCTCAAATCTCACAGGGAAAAACAAGCTATTTATAGGAACTGAAGTCATTTATACTGGCTTTACAGAATATAAAGTCTGATATTACTGACCTTTTCTCAGACATGCATTGGATTGCTTGTGTTAAATAAAATGCATTCACTAAGCCTCAAATGAAACCGATGCACATCTTAAAGAAACATTGCATTGCATTTAATCAACTATATTTTTTGATTATGTGCAGTTAATACTTTTAAAGAACTACATAGAAATCACTTTACTGAGAAGAAACAATTCCAGAGACACACACTGCTTTTACATTTTAGACCTACAAAAAAGACCTAAAAGTAACACAATTAGACATGACACTTTGATGAAATATTATTTATTATTAAGTAAAAAAATAAAATAAAATATATTTGATTGTAACTCGTACTCCAAAAGGGTTTTTCTACTTCAAATTATTATTAATAACTGTAAAAAACACATTTTATATATTCTTAATGATAAATTTCAGTGTATTATACTTTCTTATAATTTCTTCTGTTTCAGTATAAAATAATATTATTAGTAATATTTTCTTTTAAAATGAACCCCATTGATTGTTGAAAAAAAATCATAAATTCTTTTTAAAATCATAGATAAAAGCCATAATAAACTTATATAAGATTGATCAATTTACAAAAGGCAAGTATATGCATTTAATTAATGTAGAAAACTTAATTAAATAAACTAATATGAATTAAGTAATGCACTTAACTGTTTAGAGATATAATACAATTATTCTGCTTGAAGAGTCTTTTCCTTATTTCTTTGTAACTTTTGACTCATTTTGAGTCAGAAGTAATATATGGAGGCTGTTGTCTGGCTGTATTATTTCTGTTTTGTGGTCTCTGAGAACCCTGTTCTCTTTTCCAGACTCCCACTCATTGAATTTGACTTTGAAATATGTTAAGATCTAAGGGAAACAAATGGGAGGGCAGGAAGCACTGTGAATAATGATATTCGTTTCCATAGGTTTTTGCTATGGCTGCATGCCAAAGAGAGGCAGCCGTATGGCTTTTATGTTATTAAAGTAACTAGCTGGACGAGGACAGGCCAAATGGCCTTCATTACTGCACATAGCTCAGGGTTCATCTACTTTACTTATGAAGTGGTCAATCAACTTAACACATCGCACAGCGAAAAAATGCATTCAGGGGTGATCCGTCTGAACTACTCTGTTACTGTAAATTGAATCAAATATGAAGAGTTACTTAGATCTGCCCGTACTGTGGACTTAATGGAAATACCAATGGCTTTTTGAAACATTATTTTGTTATGCCGGAATGAATTTACTGTTTATGTATATTTAAAATATTGTATGATAATTTAACAACTGCAACCAGTGTTGGGAAATGTTACTTTTGAAAGTAGTGCATTACAATATTGAGTTACTTCCCTTAAAAAAGTAACTAATTGGGTTACTTAGTTACTTATTATGAAAAGTAATGCGTTATATGTGATCTCTTTCAGAACTTGCAGGTGTTTTTTCACCTTTTTTATAGAGAAGCTCTGCATTTAACAACCACCTACACCTTTATTTTCCTTTAAAAAGTTTAGGATAAAATTATATTTTGAGAAGTTTCTGAGCCCAGAGCTATACATGCTGTATATATAGTGTATCCGGAAAGTATTCATAGCGCGTCACTTTCCACATTTTTTTATGTTACAGCCTTATTCCAAAATTGGATTAAATTCATTTATTTCCTCAAAATTCTACACACAATACCCCATAATGACAATGTGAAAACAAGATTTACTGAAATTGTTGCAAATTTATTAAAAATAAAAAAACTTGAAAAATCACATGTACATAAGCATTCACAGCCTTTGCTCAATACTGTGTTGATGCACCTTAGCCTCAAGTCTTTTTGAATATGATGCCACAAGCTTGGCACACCTGTCTTTGGGAATTTTTGCCCATTCCTCTTTGCAGTACCTCTCAAGCTCTATCAGGTTGGATGGGAAGCAACGGTGTACAGCCATTTTCAGATCTCCCCAGAGATGTTCAATAGGATTTAGATCTGGACTCTGGCTGGGCCACTCAAGGACATTCAATGAGTTGTTGTGAAGCAGCTCTACTGATATTTTGGAGGTGTGCTTTGGGTCATTGTCCTGCTGAAAGATTAACCGTCGCCCCAGTCTGAGGTCAAGCAGGTTTTCATTCAGGATGTCTCTGTACAGTGCTGCATTCATCTTTCTCTCTATCCTGACTAGTCTTTCAGTTCCTGCTGCTGAAAAACATCCCCACAGCATGATGCTGCCACCACCATGCTTCACTGTAGGGATGGTATTAGCCTGGTGGTTGTCCTTCTGTAAGGTTCTCGTCTCTCCACAGAAGAACGCTGGAGCTCAGACAGAGTGACCATCGGGTTATTTATCACCTCCCTCATCAGGCCCTTCTCCCCCGATCACTCAGCTTAGATGGCTGGCCAGCTCTAGGAAGAGTCCTGGTGGTTCCAAACATCTTCCACTTACAAATGATGGAGGCCATTGTGCTCATTGGAACTTTCAGAGCAGCAGAAATTTTTCTGTAACCTTCCCCAGCCTTGTGCCTCGAGACAATCCTGTCTCGGAGGTCTACAGACAATTCCTTTGTCTTCATGCTTGGTTTGTGCTTTGACATGCACTGTCAACCCTGGGACCTTATATAGACAGGTGTATGCCTTTTCAAATCCTGTCCAATCAACTGAATTTACCACAGGTGAACTCCAATTAAGCTGCTGAAGCATCTCAAGAATGATCAGTGGAAACAGAATGTAGCTGAGCTCAATTTAGAGCTTCACGGCAAAGGCTGTGAATACGTATGTACATGTGATTTTTCAGGTTTTTTATTTTTAATAAATTTGCAACAATTAAAAAAAATCTTTTTTCACATTGTCATTATGGGGTATTGTGTGTAGAATTCTGAGGAAATAAATTAATTTAATCCATTTTGGAATAAGGCTGTAACATGAAACAATGTGAAAAAGTGAAGCGCTATGAATACTTTCCGGATGCACTGTACAGATTAAAGCAAGTAATGTGTTTGCTACTTTTGAATATTTTGTGTTATTAGTTAAGTAAATCCACTGTCCATTGAGAAAAATATTGCAATAAAGCCTAAGAGTATTAACACAAAATAATTTATTAAGGCAAAAACTGATTTTAAACCTTTAAAATGTTTAATAACAAAATTAATAGTAAGACGATAAAAAAATACTCATATCGAAATAAATCTTTGAGCTTTATACATTGAATAAATTGCTTCACGTGGCCTTAAAAAATGTTCATTAAATTGAACAGAGTTGTTGTGAAACGGTTTGCGTCTTCAGTAAGTACTAAAATACTGGATACCCCCTCTGACTCGAAATAAACCCAAGCCGACTGTCTGTTCCCTCGCAGCACGCTCTCTCATTGAGTGTGTGATTCAACCTAAGGTAATTTTTATTCCGCAATATATTGTGTAAAAGCCAATTAAGCAAGGTAAAAAGTAACTTGCATTACATTTTTTTAAAGGTAACTCAAATAATATCACATATTTTCAGTGTTGGGTAAGTTACTTTTAAAAAGTAATCGATGACAAATTACTGATTACTACTCGAAAATTGTAATCTAATTACATTACTAATTACATAATGTAATCAGATTACTAATTATTTTACTTTGAATTTACTTTTAAAACATAAAATATACCTGTAAAAATACAAAATAAGGGGCAGCACGGTGGCGCAGTGGGTAGCACAATCGCCTCACAGCAAGAGGTCGCTGGGTCGAGCCCCTGCAGGGTCAGTTGGCGTTTCTGTGTGGAGTTTGCATGTTCTCCCCGTGTTCGCGTGGGTTTCCTCTGGGTGTTCCGGTTTCCCCCACAATTCCAAAGACATGCGCTATAGGTGAATTGGGTAAGCTAAAATTGTCTGTAGTGTATGAGTGTGTGATTGTGAGTGTGTATGGATGTTTCCCAGTGATGGGTTGCAGCTGGAAGGGCATCCGCTGCATAAAACATATGCTGGATAAGTTGGCAGTTCATTCCGCAGAGGTGACCCCAGATTAATAAAGGGACTAAGCCGAAAAGAAAATTAATGAATGAAATACAAAATATACTGCAGCTCTTTTGGTAATTTAATATTTGCTGAAAAACATTACAATGGGTCGATCACAGCAGCTTGGCATATTTAAAAGAGCTAAAGAGATAAAGAGCCCAAAACTTAAAATTCTCTCATCATTCACTTTTTCCAAACCCGTTTGTCTTTTTTTTTTAACACAAAAGAAGGACATTAAGAAAACATAGGATAACTGTAACCACTGACATCCATAGTATGAAAAAGCACTGCAATGTTTGTCTGAGGTAATTAGTCTACCAAAATGTGTGTGAAATTCTCACAAATAATGAAACTGATCGGTCAGTTCTTGTCACGTGACAGCTGATTTTCAACTGGTGCGCCTGGGAAATGCGCACGCAATATGTGCTCACAATATGGCGTGCACGCAAAAGATGCGATATGTGAACCGCCCAATAAGCAGCTATGCTTCTTTTCACATTTCAAAGACACCTTCACTCCCGATCCTGCACAAAAATCCAATTTAGCCTGTTTAGGCTGAGTTGGGCCGCTGTGTTTCTGGGTGCTTCTTGGTGATGAGTATTGTCTTAGAAGGCTTTCTGTTCAAATGCTTGAACAAGTTGCTGGTCGAGTTAAAAGCAGTCGAAAGTTCTTTAGAGACTGGACATAGACTGCATTTCACAACAATATTTTTGTTTTTCCGCTCAATGAAATCAAAGTAATGTCTGTATTTCCACTTGAAGAAGCAACCACTCTCGACAGCAGCTTTTTCAGCTCATGTTCTCCAGCAATTTAAAAGCACATGCTTATTAACTGACATTGCAGTGGAAAACATATTTAAAAGAAGCTTTTTTTTTCTTCTAAAAACTATATTTGTAAGGTAAATAACGCAATTACTTTGACTTTAGTAACTGTAATAAAATTACACAAATGTAAAATGTAATTTGTTACATTATTGCGTTCCTCAAAAATGTAATTAGATTACAGTAACACATTACTGAGGAGCGCGTTACACCCAACTCTGCTTATTTTTAAAAGTAATGCATTATATTACTCATTACTTTGGAAAATTACTCATATATTTATATTGTATAAAATATATGTATATATATTATATATTACTCATTACTTATAATGTGTTACCCCCAACACTGCCTGCAGCTAATTAGAATTTTAACATTTTATTTAGATTTGTGATTCACAATGCATATTGTATATGCGTAGGTGATACATCAAGTTACATTCAAGTCTCTTGAAGTGACTTTGAAACACAGCATTATTCAGTGTGCTGATGTAATTTCAACTGAAATAGCATAAAAGGGTGGGACATATCGCTCAGCTCCTCCCCTTTAAAAATTGGCCAATAGCATTTTCTCAACTAAACCAGAGCCATTTTGCTTTGGTGAATCCATATTTGACAGCCTATGACAGCTACAGTCTAATAGTAACGATAAATCTGCATTGAAAAAAGTGTTTTTCCTCCTAAGCTCATCTGTATCCATTAAAAATATAGCATTTTGTGCAGAGAACTGTTTTTTGTGCTACAACAGTTCACATGACCATTCATCCCATTGGAAAGCATATGCTGTCTAAATAATTTATGCCCAATATTCCATACTGAAATGGAACATCCGCATTTCCAAACTAAAATGGGGTCTTTAAAACTTTCAAAATGCTCAGTTTTCACAAGACAAGGATATTAGAGTAGTGTGGACGCAAGGTAAACAGTACCTCAGTTTCTATTTAAAGTATAGGAGGCAAAACACTTCAGATTCCAGAAAGTAACTGATTGGACAGAAAACCTGATGAGAAGCTGAATTACAGTATGATGCCATCAAAATCATTGAGCCATATATTGTTGAAGTGAGAGACCTTGAGTATTGAAGGCATCTATCTTCTAAATGTGAATTTTGGCATGGTTTTAGAGTTTATAGACAATCTTAAGGCTAAAGGCATCATGATAAAAGGCAAAAAAACATGACAATTAATGTTTTTTGTCTGATTATTGTGATGACTGTTTTAAAATCTTTTATACATTTTTCCCCATTGCTCAGAATGTGTGGTTCTTCTTTGAAGCACCATGCACACTGTTATATGCTGCCCTCCAGATAGCCTTTGTGTCACTGTGTGCTACTGCCTATCTCCAGTCTGTTATAGCTGGAGTAATGAATGAATCCATCTCCACGTACTGAGCACATTGCCACCACTGGACCAGATTGGGCCATATATGATTTTTTTGATAGCAATATTGTATCTAGTGCACCAACTGTATTCGCACCTATGCACCTACTACTTGGTACTATTCGTTACTTAAGTCTATGGTAGCCCATAGGACCATTTTCAAGAAAAGTTATGCATTTTTATACACTTATTTTATTTCACAAAATTACAACATTAATCATTGCAAATGTTATGTAAGTCACTAATTTCTTAGTTTGTAGTAGTTTACATTTTGTGTTATAGTTTTGATGTCATTTTATACCATTTACTTTCCAAACTCCACCTAGATTGCTCATCATATTTTCACAAGAATTATATCAGATTCCTTCACCAACAAGTAATACAATTAATATTTTTTAATCAAACCATTTCTGGATAAACTCAAGTATTTACACACCAGTTTAATGTATCAGACCAAAGTCTCTCAATGTTTTGATTCAGTATATTGTGTATACAAGTTCGGGCACTAGAAAGGACATTAAATTAGGAACTCTGGCAGTTAACACGGCAACCTTCTTGTACAGTGTTACTACTAGCATTTTTGTAAAACAACAGAACAAATATCTTTATACTTTTATGTAATTTAAAATCGGCAACACGGTGGCTCAGTGGTTAGCACTGTGGCCTCACAGCAAGAAGGTCGCTGGTTCTAGTCCTGGCTGGGCCAGTTGGCATTTCTGTGTTTCTCCGGGTGCTCCGGTTTCCCCCACAGTCCAAAGACATGCAGCACAGGTGAATTGAATAAACTAAATTGGCTGTAGTGTAGTGTGTGGATGAGTGTGTATGGATGTTTCCCAGTACTGGGTTGCAGCTGGAAGGGCATCCGCTGTGTAAAACATATGCATATTTCGCTGTGGCGACCCCTGATGAATAAAGGGACGAAGTTTTATGCTTAAATAAGAAGAAAAATGCCATTATATCTGTTGAGTTGGTTCACATTATTCATCTTTTTTCCAGAATTTTGATTAAGTGAACATAATGAGCATCGATCACTCCCTGGTTTTCATGGTGTATTGTGAAACTTTTATGGAGCACATGTTTCAGTGCATTGGGAGAATTTTGAGATCGAGATAACCCTAAATAGGTGACTGCCTGATCAATCTCCTGATTGCTGAACTAGAAAGCTGACTGAGACGCACCATTGGTTTGTGTTATGACAACCATGACCTAAGGTTACATGCACTGTTTCTGCACAGGCCACCAAGTGTTCAGGAAATATGAAAAAAAAAAACTATTTCTTTTATATTTTTACCTAAATATTCAAATATTTGTAAGAATTGAAACCCAACACTGATCTCAGAAGACCTGACCATCTATTGGTTAAAGGTAATAAGCAAATTACATCACATCGCAAGTAATTGTGAGTATTGGTTTTGAAGCATTTTGATTAAAATGGTTTCTAAATGTCTTTACTATTTTCAGCTTGTTGCCTTGCTGTGTATTATTCTCAATCTGCATCTGTTGTATTTGGCCTCTAATTACTCCTTTCAGAAATATTTTATTTAAAAAATGTCATACTAACTTATAGTTAAAGCACAACATTCGAGTCACTTGAAAACCTCTCTAGATTACTGATATTAAAGCCTTTTGATAAACACTACTTTTCAGCAGTGAAAGGTCTATGACTTCTGGAATATGTACGACAAGTTTTAATGCTTTTAATATATAGTTTCATAACACTCATGCTGTATATTTCAGACCAAATGGCAAATGATTAAAATGAAATTAAACTCATAGTCCTTGGTTTGACTTCTGGGTGGATGGCGTTGTGGGTTTTATAAGACCTGTCCAGCTGGGTGAGTTTGTCATGTAATTTTCTCCTGCTGGTGTGGGATCTCTATTAAAGCTCTACTAAAGGTCAAAATGAAAAGGCCAATCGCTCCTAAAATACACCTTACATTGATTATTTGAAGTACATTTATAGACTGTGGGAAAAAATCCAAACAGACATCTAAAAGATTTTCAAATGAACTTGCTTATTTCACATAATCCCAATAAGAGATATATCCAAAAAAGCATCACAACCTCTTTCTTTTTAAGCTTTTGATTAATAATCACAGATGCACATAACTGCATGTGCACATGCAGACTAAAATAAAAAATGCAGACCAGAGATAGCCAAAGAAGTGCTAAGTGCTTGCCTAACAGCGCTGCTGGTATTTTGAAGGAAGAATGCAAAATAAAGTTGGTCTCTGTGTCCAATGGACAGAATTGCAGTCACCTTTGGAGTTTACAATGGCGTGATCCCAAATGACTTCAGATGGCAATCAGAGTTTCTCTTATGACCACACCAGCCACAACATCGAGAACTGCACTAAATCAGCTGGTCCCACGTGGCCTTATATATAGACATTTGAGATTTGGCAATATATGCAAATCACATGTCATCAATCACAAAACCAGTCATCAGTGTTTATGAAATTATTCATTCATTCATTTATTTTCCTTTGGCTTAGTTCCTTTATTCATCAGGGGTCACCACAGCGGAATGAACCGCCAACTTATCCAACATATGTTTTATAGCAGATGCCCTTCCAGCTGCAACCCAGTACTGGGAAACATCCATGCACACTCATTCACACACATACATTCATTCATTCATTCATTCATTCATTTTCCTTCGGCTTAGTCCCTTCATTTATCAGGGGTCTGTGGGGGGAATCCGGAGCACCTGGAGGAAACCCACACCAACACGGGGAGAACATACAAATTCCACACAGAAATGGCTACTGATCCAGCCGGGACTCGAACCAGCTACCTTCTTGCTGTGAGGCAACAGTGCTAACCACTGAGCCACTGTGTTGCTGTTTATGAAATTCATTCATTCATTTTCATTTCGGCTTAGTCCCTTTATTAATCTGGGGTCGCCACAGCGGAATGAACCGCCAACTTATCCAGCATATGTTTTACGCAGCGGATGCCCTTCCAGCTGCAACCCATCTCTGGGAAATGTTTATGAATTTATTACACTATTTAAATATTTCCATTGATATGGTTAGTTATGATTGGACAATATTTAGCTGAGATACAACTATTTGAAAATCTTGAATCTGAGGGTTCAAAGAAATCTAAATATGGTGAAAATATCTTTTAAAATTGTTCAAAATACGTTTTTAGCTATGCATATTATTATTCAATCATTACGTTTTGATATAATTGCAGTAGAAAATTTGCTAAATATCTTCATGTAATATGATCTTTACTTAATATCCTAATGATTTTTAGCATAAAATAAATATCTATTATTTTGATCCTTTCAATGTATTTTTGGCAAAAACAAACCTGTGCAACATAAGACTAAAGTACAAGAATAAAACACAAGATAATTTTTACATTTCAAAGATATAAAAATCTATTAAAAAGTTACGTGAACCCCTGTTAATAATACTAATTCTTGTAGACTTGATAGCAGCTATAAACATTTATCTGGTATCAAGATTCAATTTTACCAGTCAGACAAATGAATTCTGAGCTTCCCCTGCTACAACCACCACCAAAGGTAGTCAAAAACTCATTTGACTGGATTGTTTTGTGACAATAAGTGCATATGTGATCAAAAAAACACCAACACTCTCTCTATGAACACAAGATTGTAATAGGATGTGTAAACGAGAGAGTGCAACAAAACAGGTATTTGTACTTTTATGCACTGCACAACCAAAGCCCTGTGCCATGGGTTTGTTCATTCAGTAGTACTAGTTTGACATGCTAAGAGAAATAGATGTAGAGCATGATGAAATAAGACAGAAAGCTCTCAATGAAATTCAAACACAAGTGGTCACAAGAGACGATTATAAACTCAAGTAAAAACCAGGTGGAAAGTTTAATGTTCCTCAGCTGAACGCTTGTGAATCACTGAAATGGCATGGCAATACAAAGTGGAAAGAGGGACATAAACAACATTTTAGATGGCTAACACTGCTCAAAACATGATCAATTGTTTAAATGGACAGCCATTACAAATTCACGCATTTCTCACTTTTTGTTAACATACACCAAAAGTTCTGGGTTTATATAATACCTAAGAGACAAACAAATCTACTTTCTCTTGACTTTTATATGTTTTTATGAAAGCCTGGCCTTGCATGCCAACATCGGCCTTTGCACTGCCAGTAATTCTCCATTGAGCTGGAAACTCGATGCGTTTGACATGTAAGGGGGCTATCTAATAATGTGTACATAAGTCATTAATTATCCATGACCACTGAAGAAGAAAATCTAATTTCAGGTTTTTTCTAAAGCTCGTTTTTAAGAGATATTCAACATTCTTCTGCTTGTAGGGAAGGTCTTTATTGATGTACATCTTTTCTTTTGGATACTGAACTGCTCAAGATGCAGTTTAGCACCCACTGGTGATATTTATTTGGCCATCCGTTCCTGTATGTATTTTTTATTAGTTCTTTTGTACTATATTATAATTATAGATGGCATTATTGCCTGCCCCCCTTTTTCATTTTTGCTAGTTCCAAAATTATTTTTCCCATTGGAATTAAAACAATGGATAAATATAAAACTATTTACAGTTCCTGGTTGTATATATAGCATTCATTCATTCATTCATTCATTCATTCATTCATTCATTCATTCATTTTCTTTTCGGCTCAGTCCCTTATTAATCTGGGGACACCACAGCGGAATGAACCGCCAACTTTTCCAGCATATGTCTTACGCAGCAGATGCTCTTCCAGCTGCAACCCATCAGTGGGAAACATCCACATTCACTCATTCACACACATACACTACGGACAGTTTAGCTTGCAGCTGGAAAGGCATCCACTGCGTAAAACATATGCTGGATAAGTTGGCGGTTCATTCTGCTGTGGTGACCCCTGATTAATAAAAGGACTAAGCTGAAAACAAAATGAATTTCTATAATAATATATAATATATTAATCAATTAACAACCAGGTCTGTTTAAATAGTTATCAGTTATTTAGTTAAAAGTTAAAAACAGTTATAAGTAGATATTTAAAAAAATCTGATTCAATATATATAAAACAATGAATAGAGAGTATTTACTTCCAAACACTGACAGTTGCGGTCTTTACATAGTGCTCTGCAATACTTGATTCTGATTGGTCAGTCAGTCACTAAATTGTGAGGAATGCTGAACAATATACTGTTGCATCATTATTATAGATAGCAATTTAAAAATAGTTGCTACTGTATGTTTTTTTTTTCTTGTCAGGCGATTTTGGCAAACCAGGCTCATTCTGAAAACGTACCTGTGGTTACATTTCTGGAGACCGCGAAATACGTCCCAGGAGGTATGTTTTTTTGCAGTTTTTGTTTTCTCGAACCCACCAGCCGCTGTGTATGCTTTTTGAGATCTCAAATTTCTATCACGAGTGCTATTCGCGCCTGATGTTCTCACGTGAACCCACCAGAGGCCGCTGTCGACCGACTGTTTGGCTGACTGAACGTCTGACTGACCGATCCACTGACCCACCCTCCTCCTTCCCTAAACTCAACCAATTTTATTGATTGACCCGCCCACCCACTTCCCTAAACCCAACCGACAATTTTCAAAAGCAATCCAGGAAAAAAAGAAAAGCCTCCCTCTGACTTTTACCACGTTTTCAGATTTTACCACATTCTCACGCTGTTATTTACTTGTTTATTTTATCTTTCGGATTCTGTTTTTGTCTTACTTACTTTCTGGAACTGTTCTTCGCCGGACTCGAACCCCGTCTTCATGGTCAACTCCTCCCTGTGTCTCAAGTCCGCCGACGTGCATGGCGAGCTAACTGGACAAACTGGACACAGCGGGAAAGTTGTCCACACGGAGGTAATCGGTCAGCTGGTAAGCGCGAAAAGCAACGGCGTCATACCGCCCCGAAACGTTCGTTTAAAAAAACGAAATGCAGCCATACGTACCTCTGGCCACATTATTCGCGATCTCCAGAAATGTATTCAGAGGTACGTTTTCAGAATGAGCCTGTGTTGGATTTTGTACACTGTAAAGGATTATAAAATAGTAACAGATAAGATTTCAAAATAGTTTCAACTTAAATAATTTTCTCATAATTATTATGTTAAAATGCAACGTAAGATATGGTTGTATAAATCCTTTCGAATTTTATTTAATTTTTAAGGTGTCTGCAGGCAATTGTTTTCTTTGTGGAAGCGTTGCATTTAGGAGGCTAATAAATGACTAACTTGTTACTAAATTATTTGATGTGTGGAAAGAATGTGGTGTAATAATGTATCAGAATAATGTAAGAAACAAACCCCTTCAGAATAATACACGACCGCAGTGCCATAGTTTGTTCTGTGACAACAACAGGCTGCATGGACATGAAAAAAAAGCATAAAACAAATACAAACAGTCCAAAGAGAATTTTGTTGGCAAAGCCACTGAAGAAAGTGTTTGGGATTTAAAGATTTGGTGTTATTCACAAGAAAGATGTCCATTCAATAAGGCATTTAATCCTCTGAAAATCTATTCAACACAAGGATGAAAAGAGCCAGTATAATACTTCAAACTATGCGTTCCCTTAACAATCTGTTACTTTAAATTTAACATTTCAATTGCAATGCCACAATATTTGCTTTTCTGGACCACTGAAAATGATATTATTTATGTATTTGTTTATAATTGATTATCATTTTTGATCACTTCAAACTCAATAAACCTTTTTGCCATTATTTATTTAAAACATACAATCATTATGAAGTGCTTTAAAGCAAAGAAATTGTCAGAGCTCTTGGGAGGTGAGAAGGCGTCTAATGTGTTAATTTAAAAGCTTTTTGATTTTGTGTTCTCATGGCAGTTTGAAAGCAAAAGCTTCTGTGATTCTCCTGAGGCTGACTGTACAGATCGACATGCTCTCTGGGCCACTACTGATCTCAAGTCTTTGATTGTACACGGTGAGCATGTAAGCTCTGAAGATGAAGTTTTTGATGTAAAAAATAACTGAAAATGACTTTTAAAGTCATTATAATCTCAACGATACCTGAACATCTTTTTACTTCTAAAAACATCTGTATGTGTTGAGTGCATGTGTGTGAGTGAGAGAGAGAGAGAGAGAGAGAGAGAGAGAGAGAGAGAGAGAGAGAGAACTTCAAAATGGCATATTTTTAATTAATGAGAATTTTAAGAAAGTTATGCCACAGATTACGCCACTGCATTATAATGATGTTTCTTCAACTCCAGGCTCTTTTATATCTCAGGGGTTGATTTTTATTAAAACTAATAGACTACAACTTTTTTTCCTTTTTGCTAAAGGTGACATTACAACTTATTGGAAACTTTTTAATATGAGCTATAATTAATTCTGCTACTTTTAAGTACATACTGTATGCTTTTTCTAAACTTGACCATGACTTTGAACACTCAAAATTTGGACAAAGTGATCACAAGGGTACACAATAACGCTAGCAACATGTTAGCTAATGAGCAGAGACCTAAAATGGGAATCTTTACCTTGCTTTACACACACACTGCATGTGCTGAAAAAGAGCAATCATAAAAAAATGCATGTTATTTTGTATTTGAATCTGAAGTGAATAAGATCTTTCACATAAAAGAAGTATAGTCCAAAAGAGTAAATAATACATATAGTCCAAAAGAGTAAATAATAGACATAAACATATGTTTATATAGATTATTTGTTCGATTTAATGAGCCTGAATAAAATGAGAATCAGAAAGAAAACAGGAATTTTACTCCAAAATATGTAAAGTAAATGATATGCATTCATGATAGTTCAGGGAGAAAATGACAATTCTTCTTCCATGCACATTTATTTGCTGCTGGATCTTCCAAGTGTAAGCTATTTTTGTTTGTTTTATGCAGCTTGATAATGACTTGTGCATTTCAAAGATATGATTCAACAAAGCTTTTTTTATTGCATTCACTATATCAAGGAGATGGTCACCGCTGACTGAGATGAACACAGAGCAATGAACATTCCTCCTCTTAGCTGTTACACCATCATTTAAAGTCCAGCCTACAGGCTTCATGTGAAGAAGCAGCCACGGAAACTGCTTTAAATTTGTATGACATGACTGTTCCCGCCTCCACCTCCTTTTTAATCATAATTATGTTATAGTATAAACCCTCTGTGTAAACAAAGCCTCAACACAATTATTTAGAGTGTGTGAATAATGTAGTTGAGAGCTGAATATTTCATACAACAACACATCTACAAAACTTGTGAATTCAAGACTAACCTTACTGGAAAGAAGCCTATTTTTTATTTTCTGTTCTTTGCCAGGTAGTGGTGTGAACCTACGCTGGTCTCATGGTTCATTTAAGTTACAATTATCATGTCAACGATTGTGCATCTCGGTGCATCACAGTGCACTGACGTTGCTTTTCATCCACAATTTTAATTTTACTTTACAACACAAGAATGCATTTTTGTCTTTTTATACAAACAGTCAGATATATGAACTGTACCTTTAATTTGACCTGCTCAATGAAAACACGCTTCTTGAATGTATGAAATAAAACTCGTCTACAGGCACAGAAGACAACAGGAGCATTTAGAGCAAAATGCATGATAGTAAATAATAATCCCGCTTGCTTTATGAGCGCTGTTAAACATCTATGATTTCATTCTGTTCACACACTCAACATAAATGGCTGTGGTTGGCTTTAACTGCCACCGCTGTTCATCGAGCAGTGACACAAACACTGAAGAATGACTGCGGCTAATCCATGATAGACGTGGTGGAGAAATCTGCCAACACATAACTAACACAGGCTCATTGAAAATATGTGCTTCAGCCAACATTTTTGTGAAATCTTAAATTCGTTGCTCGGGGTACAGTTTGTTGCCCATTTTAGATGACAAATCCACTAGGGGGCAGTGTTGAGGAAAGTTACTTTTGAAAGTAATGCACTACAATATTGAGTTACTCCCCCAAAATGTGACTAGTTGCATTACTTAGTTACTTTTTTTGGAAAGTAATGTGTTAGGTTACTATTTTATACCTGTCTGAGGCTTGATCTCCTTCAGAACTAGCATTTTTCTTTTTTTTTCTTTTTTAAATAGAGGAGCTTGGCATTTAATGACACACTGTATAACCTACATCTTCATTTACCTTTTTAAAAATCTAATAATTTAAAAAAATATATAATGTTACCTTCTGAGAACTTCCTGATGCTATGCCGTATATACAGATTAATGAAAGTTGAAAGCAATGTGTATTTTTGTCTTATTGGTTCAGTGAAATCACTGTCCATTGAGATAATCCCCTTTTCTTCCATGTGTTCAAAATAATGAGAATACTTCCATCACAGAAATGTAAGGCTCTGCCATCTTGGTTTCTGTCTGTTCCCGCAGGGAGCTCATTCTCTCGTTGAGTGTGATTCAACATGATTACACTCATTTTAATTCAGCAAATTATTTTTTAAAAGCGAATTAATTAATCTAAAAAAATAACTCGAGTTACATTTTCAAAAAAAGTCATTTAAATATTCTTACTTATTCTTCTTTTAAGTTATGCATTACTTTACTCGTTACTTAGAAAAGTAATATTATTACATAACTCACGTTACTTGTAATGCATTACAACCAACACTGCTAGGGGGTGCTGTCTACATTTAGGTTATAAGTAACAAATCTGAAATACATTAGCAAACTGACAGTGTCTAAAAGGTCCATATGGAGATAGATAGATGACTCAAACATATTCGATTACAAATCATAGGCACCGTTAAGTTCTTTTATGCTTTACTTGGTGTAATGTAAACAACTGCACAAAAATAATCCATTATTCATCAATAGCATGTCTCTGTAAAAATCATTAGTGTGAATAGGAAGAAAAGTTGTTGTCACCATATTGCCCTTCATTTTATCTAGGAACAGCGGTCAAATATATGTTGAAGTACATTTTGTGCGTTACACAAAAAATGTAGGCTGAGGCATTGTGCTGGACATTTCCCAAACTACAACCACAAAATGTAAAATATGGATGAAAAACCTAACACTAAAAGATCAATATGGAAAATTGCTTCATATTAAAACAGTATGTCAAGTCCTGTTTTAAGAAGTCCAGATATGAATTATATGGTTTCTGTTGTAACCGTCACTGATTATGTGTAAAAGGAAAAGATATGAGGCAGAAAAGCATATCCCACTGAAGCAAAGGCAATTTCACCCCTTTCATAACATACATTTTGCCGCTCCTGGACAGAACCTTATCAAAGCAGCCAAGAAATAATTTCGAGTTCGATTGAGTTGATTGTCCAAATAGCATTATTCTCTGAAGGCTGAGCTTGATGAGCTTTTTTTTTCTTTCTTTCAATTGAGCTAGGAACAAAATCTCATTAATGCATAAGGGGTGAGAAAAGATGCCTCTGGCTTTTGCATTATAGCTAATATCTGATTTACACCATGTATGGGTATGGTAATTTCAGCTTGATGATTGGTGCCTCACACTACACATGGTGGTCGCTTTCTTTATATCCATACATTTTTCTTGATTTCTGCCCTTGCTGTGACACCTCATTGTGCAATAATTTAACATTAGGCACTTTTTTTTCTGGTCTGAAGCATATTTGGCTATCACAGCTACATGCCACACTCACTCAAAATCTGGTAGCACATTGTATTGTGTTAAAAAAGACCATTCTGCAATGCTTATTACATGTTTTGCATTAGCTATGCATCCACTGAACAAATGCACTAAATGTGTTATATATCATGAACATTATTATATATCATTCATATGCAAAATTACATATATAAGCACACTATAGTCTATATAGTTGTATACTTTCACTGATAGACTTTGCAATTTTACAGTTATTTATTGCAAAAACTCAAATATAAATATACCACAAATATATGCCATATATATATTTTATATCAAATATAAAAATAAAATACCACACACATTCTTTACAGTTCACTACTGTAATATGCAGTAACTTACTGCATATTAGGAATTTACGGTATTCTACTGTAATCAAAGTAATCAAGTGCTGCTACTGTAGTTGAAGACAAAAATAAGACAGTTAATGAATTAACATCTTGTATCACAAAATGTATTTAAAATAGATTGATGAATAACAATTCCTTTTGTAAACGATTAAAAATGGATAACAATGAATAATAAAAATACTGTTGTACATGATCAGGTCCCCTGTTTGGAATGCAATACATTCAATAGTAAAAACTAAAAATAAAGGTTTTGTACTGCCAGTTTAAAATGTAAATAGATTACAGTAAAAGTATTGTAAAAAATGGTTCAACTGTAAAATTACCATAAAAAGACGTTGCAGTAAGGCTATTTTTACTGTAAAATGAAATTACGGTAGGGCCCTGCTACTGTAAAACACATGTACAGTAAAGTTACTGTAAAGCGGCAGTTGCGGTAAATTCCAAGCAACAATGCTGCCAGTAAGTTACTGCAAAAATACAATAAAATGTCTAGCAGTGTACATTCATTATATGAGTTATTATAGATATTGATTCTATAAATCCCATAAAATTAATTTCGGTCTGATGTTGACTACCCGGAATGATTACCTTTTTTTTTCTCAGAATGGCTTTGTGTTAATAAGAATCATTTTAGCATAGAGAAGCAGCCACAATCTTCTGCTGTAAGGCAATGCAAATGAGCTTATGAAAGGAAGCCACCTGTAATGAGATGCTTTAAAGAATGGGACTATCAAAATTATGACTTTCCATTGCCTTTTATGGTTTTTTTATAGACTGATCTAATGCTGAACCTAATCATAATGCTAAACTTTCGGCATTAAGACAGGTTTTAGTATATTTAGGTAATATTTGTTCACAAAGTTACTCAAAATACAGCTAAAAGGTGAGCAACATCTAATGTTTAGAATTATAATCCAACCTACATATTATAATGCATAATTCAATACTTAGCCATGTAGTTAGATACTACCCTAAGGCCACCTTGATTTCAAAACCTAATACGTCAAAAAACACATCAAAAAACGCTAATTGATTTGATGCCAAAACTCTGATGTACAGTTGGCATCCACACATCAATGCATTTTGACCACCAAAACAACTACATAAAAAGAATTACAATATAAGTTTTATTCATCTGAAAGCTTTAATTACAAACTACAAATTCACACTGTATTTTGTATCCCTCCAATGCATGTAAACTACCTTGATTTCAAAACAACATCAAATTTACATCTAACATTGATGTAAAAAAAAAAAAAAAACACACACATCATTCATCAAAACACATAATTTTGACTTCAAGATGCCCGCTGGGTATAGAACTAAGTGAAACAAACTTTCTCATGCCATCATTATCACTGCTGAAGTCAGTTTATTAAAATAACTACAATATTCCCCCGATAATATAAAATAAGTATGTGCAGAAATGTCTCTCCTGTGGTATTAAATCAAGCGTTGGAGATGTGAATTTGTCCAGCAGCCGCAATTCCTTGCATTTAGCAAATAGACGGTTTAAGATAATTTTCTTCACAGCTTGATTAAATCAGTTAATAAGTTCAGTTCTATGAGCTGCCATAATAAATAGCGGCCAAACATGCTGGGTAATGAGCTATTGTATCAAGACTCCTCCTGAAATATCTTCTAACTTTCAGCTTACTAAAAATACAAGCTACCCTCAATATAATTAAACAGGCCCAATTTATTATGACATGGTAATAATGGTTTGAACGAATCCCAGTGTCACACCCCCTGCACGTTCTATCAGCCCGGTTCACCATTCACACTCTCCAGCCACTACACAACGCACTCAGTCTCCTGATTATTGATCACACACACCTGTTCACTCATCACACTCACCTGCTCCAGTCATCACCACCGCACTATATAGTCTCACCCTCTCCAGTCCTTCATTGTCCGGTATCATCTTTACATGATCGCAACACTCTCCGGCTGCTCATCTCGATCATCTGCCAAGGCTATCTGCGACTCATTGAACCCAGAGACTAACCTCTGTCATCGGCTTGCTCTGCTCAAGGGAAGTGATTCTATTGACTATTGACTTTGCATTGCACTGCTTGCTAGCACCACGGTGCGAAGATCTACTTGTGTTTTAATAAACACTGTGTGAACGATATCTTGTCTCTGCCTTCTGTGATCCGTGACACCCAGTTCATTGATCCTGGAGATTAATTGAACATTTTTAAAATGTATTATGGGATAATTAGACCATGATCAATTAAAATTCTTGATTCTGATTGGCTGAAAGTTTCAAAATAAATGAATTACATTCATTCATTTTCATTTCGGCTTAGTCCCTTTATTAATCTGGGGTCGCCACAGCGGAATGAATCGCCAACAGCGACCTTCTTGCTGTGAGGCGAACGTGCTACCCACTGCGCCACTGTGAGGCCTAAATGAATTACATTAAAATTTAAATTCATACGAAATTCGATAGATTAAAATTCATACGAAATATTGGAAAAAAAACGACAAAATGTCAACAAAATTTGATGACTTTTTTATTTCTCTTAAATTTTGCTCATTTTTTATTTTTATATTTTTCCCTAACATATACATTTGGGTTACTAATTTTGGACCATTATCATAAGTCATTTTGTTAGATTAGCTCCAGATTTGGCTTCAGTACAGACAAATATAATATGCACAAATGTAATATTGTAAAGGTTCCCATAGAAAATATTAATTTAAATGAGATATTTGTCGAGGGTGTACTTGTATATGTGGAGCACTGTACATATCACAGAAAAAAGACAGTAAAATGCATATAGTAGAGACTCATTAATATTTTTAATCATTCACAGAGTTAAAAAAAAAATTCACTAGCAATGATTCAGACTTCCTGCGCTACATACTGTATGAGACAGATTGAATAGTTTGCATGCCTCTGGTTATTGCATCAGTTTATGAAATATCTTATGCTGTCTGTCAACACAATCTTAAAAACCTCGAGTTCACTTTGTTTTAGTTACTCTCCCACACATAATAATCAAAAAAGGTCATGATTATTTGAAATGAAGAAGCTCAGGCTGTCTATTACAGTAAAGAGAGCAGTGGTGTTACAGATGCAGAGCAAAAAGTCATCCTGGGAAAATTAGTGTCTCCCAGATATCAGACTTCTCGTCTCCTTCATCTATCCTAGTCTTCATCTGTCTCACTGATTGGGTGATTTGACAGTCTATACCCATAAGGCACTGCTGTCTTTGACATCATCCATTAGTAACCTGAATGGCCACTCTTCATCTTGGTGGTGTCTGTCTCTGCTGTTCACTTTTGGCATTTGGGCTGTTTTTATGTCCCTGCGAAACACAGTCAGTCCATCAGTATTATTCTGATAGAGAAAGAAAAAGAAAATATGAGAGCCGGTCTGACTTTGAGATTTAGATCCTGCAGCTCTTGTAAAGAGTAACAATAATCAGAATTTCAAATGTCACTTTTATTCTTCACTTTTATTTTATTAGTAAACAAAAACTTACTTTTAAGAACTTTGTGAAATGTTGAACTAAAAAAAATACTCAAAATAAGCAGTCATTCAAGAGCATTACAGATAATGCGTCTCAAACACAAACAGGTCAAAACTAGCATTGCGTGAGGCGCGCATTTGCTTTTCATCTCTACGCTTTGATTTGTCTCATCTATGAAATATTCTGGGAATATGAAATCTGCCTGACTTCATGGTTTTGTTTATGTAAAACAAATGAATAGCAAAAAAAAGACCATATCATTATGGGTCAAGAGGACAAAGCAGTACTGCAACATGACATGGCTCTCGAATAGAAAAAGGGTATTTAATTCCGCAACTCAGGTGAGCTGTGATTCAAAACTGTTCAGCAAGTCCATTTCATATTAAAATATTCTCTTTTTCCCTCTTCCAGCCATGCACCGAGGTCCACACATCTGGTTTTTGGCCTCTACAGAATCCCCTATATGCACTTTCATATAGAAGAAAAACTTTGAGCCTTTAAGAATATTGATGGATTTCCTGAATCCAATAACAGCTGCATATAGATGAAACCGAGGTATAACTGGGATTCACCTCTGCTATATCATTGAAAACATCTATAAAATTATTTGAAATGCACAGAAAAAAGTTTTCATTAAGACACCACATCAGCTTTTTACACCACAAGACACCACATTTAGTGACAAGAGACATTGTGACCTGTCAATTTCCTCATTTTAAGGAGGTCAGAAAATAATGTATACATTGTAGCTAAGGGTGTGTGATATATCTTGTCTACAATAGGGCTGACATTAAAAAAAATTATATTCCATGAATTGATAAAGGCACATTCAAACGCAAAAACTGTGCATTTGAATTTTTGATGTGTCAAGAGGCATGCAGATGATACAGTTTAGTAATCATGATTAAGAATGTCTTTTGTCCGAATATCAGTGTGAGTGCAATCACAAATGTGATATAAATTTTATACAAGCATTCAACAAAACAAAATCTGTTAATACTGTTACATTTCAGAAACAATAATAATTTTTATTTTTGTATTGCTAATGAAAGAAGTTCCCAAAGCCGAAACCGAACATTTTCAACACTGCAGTGTTTCAGTGATTCACTTATCAATTTAGAAAGACAGTCACTTGTGTTATTTCTAAATGATTCAGCCTTCTTGAACAAATTATTTAATTATTGACTCTTCTTTAGATTATGTTAAGTGTATTTGCTTTCATGGTGCAAAAAACAACATGTTGTCGACATGTCAAAAACACAAAGTAAACACTTTGGCCACAGTAACAGCATTCAGAGAAGATAAAAGTGGACTGTTAACTTATTGTTCTAATAAACATATGTTGGTTTGTGCATGAGATAACATTGGAATTGCTGTCAAACCTGTATTTGGCAGTTCAGAATTTATCTTTTTACTTGTCAATAAACCATTCTGAGACTTTCCCTGTTTCCCATGTTTCAACAGAGGCTCATACTGAAAACATAGCCCTGTGCATGTTTCTGGAGATTGTGAATTATATGGCCAGAGGTATGTGTGGCTGCATTTCATTTTTTAAACAAAAGATACGGAGCGGTATGGTGCCGTTTCTTTTCACGTTTACCAGCTGACCGCTTACCTCCGTATGGACGGCTTTCCCGCTGTAACCAGTTTGTCCCATTTGCTCACCATGTACGTCGGTGGACTTGAGATGCAGAGAGGTGTTGACCACAACGACGGGGTTTGAGTCCGGGGAAGAACGGTTCCAGAAAGCAGGTAAGACAAGAACTGCAAAAAAAATGTACCTCCCGGGACGTATTTCGCGGCCTCCAGAAATGTATCCACAGGTACGTTTTCAGAATGAGCCTGGGTTGATATGTTTGCATGTAATTACTAACTGTCATCATCTAGTGACATCTATTATTGACCGCCAATGTTAAAGTTCACAATCAAGCAGATAATTGTTTCTCATAATCATTTAATAGCTGTTACTCAGTGATTTATGCTGACCTCTGGAATATTTGAGTCCTTGAATGACTACGCTGTAATGACGTTAAACACTGATCCATCCACATTGTAACACATTGTAAGTCAGCTTCCTGACTTATGAGTCAGAACAATCAATTTGAACTCAGTTGGGGACAAAAAAAATCTAACGGCAGAAGCGAAGGAAGAAAAAATGTTGAGTGAAAAATTATAACTTTTGTTTAATACCTCCCATTTGCAATTACTTTGTTGCCAAAGGCAACGTATTGCTGCAGCCCGAAGACCTTCAAGTGGGAGAAATTAAACTGCAAGTAGGCTGGGTTTAAGGTTGGTGTAGGTGTAGTAGACATTAATAAAACACAACAGGTTACTGTGAGGCTGGGTTTAGGGCTTCTGACCTCCATTTATACCCTTCTCCTAAATGCTGCCATTGTGCGCATGAAGAACAGCAGGCAATTATTTATCCTAATTTAATGGGTTTCCACTACAGCAGCTTTTCAATTTGGGCCCGAACGGTTAAATGTTAAAATGTTAAATTTTAATCTTGCCTCGAAATTGTCTGAGGTAAACAGTAACGTCCAGGCACAGAGGTGTTATGACAGGTCAGCTTATAAAAATGATGGAAATGCAACCATTAAGAATTGTTTTGAAGTCTAGTCTTTTGTGGTTGTTTGAGCAATAATTTATCTCGGTGGAGACTAAGAAAATAGTGCTAGAAAAATAATAATGAGCTGACATGTAACAAGATGCTACATGCGGCCCACAAACGCCTGAACTAGCACTTATGGTTCATTACATTCAGCTATTTTTATGGTAAACATGACATAAAGAGAGAAAAGCCAGGAAGTTTCATCCTTACTGTAAGTTACATACTGTAACTAGCCGGATATTCATTAAAACTTTTGTCCTAAGTTGGAAAAAAAACTGTCTGAGAGCACCCTGCTTTCATTTCACACATAGTAACCAAGAGGGCAACTGTTCATTATGTGCCAGAAAGAATTTGACTTCTAGATCACAAATCAAGTAAGATTTTACAGAATCTGTGCAAATAGGAAACGATTTTCTGATCATACCAAGAAACTGTATCTATTATATTACATCATTCTTTGACAAGAAATGAGAACCTCATTAAATGATAAAGGACAGAGTAGTTGTAACAGTTTGTGCTCCAGTATATTTCCCTCAGGGTGGGTTCATTTTTCAGTCAGTGTGTAGACATATACCTAGTCATTGCTATAAAAAAAATGAACTTTTTACAGTCTTATCCAAGAAAAAGGCAAATTATTGTGACAACATCCCAATGGAGGGCCGTGTATGGGAGCTTGCTTTCACTGTGGAGTTAAAATAAAAAGAAGGCAACCTCATAAATCAGACATGTTTACTGTATGTCTTGCCATGCTGAAAAAAGATTAATAATAGCATCTGTGTGCCAAAACTGTGTGACAGAACTATGAAATACAGACAGAATTGTGAAAACTGCTTAAAACATGTTTTGCAATACTGAGCCAATATCACCCAATTATGACATAAATGTCACAAATACAAGCTTTGAAACTGGAAGAAACACTTTTTATAAGACAAAAGTCAGAATTGTGAGATAATGTGACATTTTAAAGTAAAACTTTATTTATTTTTTTTAAGTTTACATCCTGCAATTCTGAGAAAAAAAATCAGAACAGCAAAAAGCATATTACCTCAAAATTATTATGAGAAATAAACTTCAGAAATCAAAACTGAAATGTTCAGAAATCAAAATTAAGATGCAAAAAGTCTCACTGACCTTTGTTTTTTACTCTGTAGTTTACGAACTCAGAGAAGGTGAGAAATAAAGTTTCATGCAGAATCATTCATTCATTCATTTTCATTTCGGCTTAGTCCCTTTATTAATCTGGGGTTGCCACAGCGGAATGAACCGCCAACTTATCCAGCATATGTTTTACACAGCGGATGCCCTTCCAGCTGTAACCCATCACTGGGAAACATCCACACACTCTCATTCACACACATACACTACGGACAATTTAGCTTACCCCATTCACCTGTATCGCATGTCTTTGGACTGTGGGGGAAACCAGAGCCCCCAGAGGAAACCCACGCCAACAAGGGGAGAACATGCAAACTCCACACAGAAACGCCAACTGACCCAGCCGAGGCTCGAACCAGCGACCTTCTTGCTGTGAGGCGAACGGGCTACCCACTGCGCCACCGTGAGGCCTCATGCAGAATCATATATTGCAATTCAATGTTTTTTTTTCTTCTCCAGAAAGAAAAACCTGTGAGAAAAACATTATAATTATGCGAAATAAAGTCATAAAGTGTAAAACCGTAACAAAAAATGATCAAACTAAATTCATGAAATTCAAAATGTCAAATAAAAAAATGGCAATTAAATTACAACATGCTATTGCATGTAGTGAACTGCATTTAAAACCCAGAGGACATTTGTTTCTGTGCGATACAAGTGAGAGAGCAGAAAGAGAATGCAAAAACAAGTGAATTACTGGGTGGGTGGATAATAAATTAAGCTTTTAAAGTTGTTTAGAGAACAGTTGAATAATTGATGAGCAAATATTAATGTGGGGATGCTTTCTCAGCTGTATCCAATATTCTTTATTGGATCAGTGCAAAAAAAATTGCTTTACATTATAATTGTTTGAAATGTACATATGATAAAGTATATTTATTATTACAATAATCTTAGCCAATGGTAATGAACTCTATTAAAACAAAATTTGCCCAGATCTCATTAAGCCTTGCGGGGATCCCTCTAAAACCACTTAGGACTAATGCACATTACTGACTCTATATCTGTTCCCGGTTTATTATAGAGGGAGTTTATTTATCAGATGCACAGTGACTTAGCACTCAGAACAGGCAATTTTCTGTCCATTATAAAGCATTATTGATAAAATGACAGTGCACCGGTGCCTCCTGAGTACATGTGTGACTGGGCGAGACAGTGTCAGTAATAGAACATTAGTCTTTATTTCTGCTACATCTCTTCCCTTCTGTCACCGGGCTGAATATAAATCAAAACCCAAAGAAGTGTCCTGTCAAAGCTTGCGGTTAAATTTAGTTGATAGCAATGGTGAGATGATGTGCTGACGGTGCTAACAGAAGCAGACTGTCAATGTTTAGGTGGAGCCCAATGAACTGGGGAATTCAATAAAAGACAAGGTAGAGAAAGGGCAAAAGTAACTACTTGCCTGCTACTGTATGTAGAGACTGAGAGAAGTAAATCATTATTTTTTTGTCCCGTCAGTCTACTGCCTTCAGCTGCAAGGACACAGTTCTGTTTGGCTGCAATATTTCTCCTTTTAAATGCCAACCACGCAGAGTTGGGGAAAATAGTAATTTGTGAAATGAACTGCATTCAGTTCACAAGTATAGGGATCTCAGGTTAATTGGCTAGCTAGCTGAAAGATATAATCCCTCCAGCGTGTCCTAGGTCTGTCCTGAGGTCTCTTCTCAGTTGGACATGAGCGGGACATGTCCACCTGAAGGCATCCCAACCAGATGCCTAAACCACCTCAAGTTTCTGTGCATGCACACAAGGACTATTTTCGCTCACGTTTACCATTTGCATTTTTTTCAGCATTCATATCCAAGTGCTTTTCACTGCGAATGAGCAGAGTGAATGTGCAAAATCACTCCCTGATGTTAGATGGTGCTTAAAATAAAATGAAGTGAAATCCTTCAAATCCTATTCCTGAATGCTCAGCTAGACCGTTTTCATGATTGAGGTCCACCATTTCATGTTTTACTGTAACTTCAGCAGCTCAAGGCAGATTAGCAAATGCTCCAATCCCATTAGTGGGACCAGTTTTTAATATGGTGCGTCAAACCAACAAAATGAGCCTGAGATGTTTTTTTTATTAAATAACAGCTTTAAGCCTGGTGTTTTGCACACTGGCATGGTCACTCTTTGTTTATTCACAAACTCACAACATAGGTCATAAGTGCAAACAAAAAAAGTCCCCTTTACAAGCCCAGTCCAGATCCTGTTAAGAAAACTAATTTTAGTCACTTTCACTACAAAAGCTCATGAGGTAATAACCAGCCTGATCTCAGGAGGAAACGTAACTATTTTACATATTGTCCGAAATTTTACTTATTTGTACAGATTCATACAATTTAATTTCTATGAAACTTTTCAAGGGAGGTGTGCCATTTCTGACAGAGAACCATGACCATAAACCATAAATGTAAATACTGAAGGTCACAACCCAAGAAGACCATCAGGGCAGCATCTTCTGCAGAAAGCAAACTAAAAACCAAACTAAAAACCAAAACTACCTCAACTGGGTCCTTTCAAAGAGGTCACACAGGGTCAACCCAGAGACCCTACAGAGAAAATCTCATTTTAATTGTCTGAATCCACTATCTTGTCTTTTTGGTCACAACCCAAAGTTCACAAACATACTATAGGTGAAGGTTAAAACATTGATCGATTGATACCTTGAGAGTTTTGCCCTCAGGCTCAGGCTCTTCTTCTTCACCACAACGGTATAGTTCAACGACCATAAATTCATCTATCAAATTCAAGCTCCAAAAGAATGATCAAGATCCCAAGCTCCTTCATTTGGGGAAGCAAATCACAACTCAGTTAAAGGAAGGCACTCCAGGGTATGCTAAAATGCAGCAAAAATGACCATTTACAAATATTATTTTCAAACATCAGAATTACAAATGTGTACACAAACCCAAAAACATAATAATAATAATATTAATACTAATACAATTCTATTTCATTTAAAACATTTGTATGTGTAATTGTTGATCTTTCTTAAGATGTAATGTGAAATACAGCTTACCCTACAGTATAAGTAAATAGAAGTTGCAGGAATTCAGCTTAATCATTGATTTCAAGTTCGAATAATTTGGTTTGTTGTATCATATCAAAATGAATTTTCAAGCTTCAGAGTGGCACAGAGGGCAGGTGAGAATGGGAGAGGACAGGTGGGAGAGGACATCTCTCACCCTAGGGGAGCCTCTGTTATTCAGTGGACCAAAAAAGAAGCAACTGCTTATCAGATACTGAAGCGAAAGAGGCAAAAAAGACTATTAACAAATGGATCTGATATGAAGGCAATTTTCAGTTCATTTAGACAAGAATCATGAAAAAGACCTGAATCAGTTGGCAAATAGCAAACTTTTAATCTTTCTTGGCAAAAAAAAATCCTTTCTGCTTTGTGCCTTTCATTCTCTTTGAAAATATTTCCATAGGCCAATTTCTTATCCAACATTTAAGGCTCTTTTTCACATTCCCAGGGAATCAGTCATTAATAAAACATGGGACAAGATAAGATTATAAGCACAGAATTACAATTTGCCAAAATGACTAAAACTTGATAAAACATTAAGCGTTATATTAGCATTATTTATGACTATATTAGCATATGTCCAGAACAAAGATTCAATATCAAGGGTCAGCTGGATCACATCAAGGGAATTGAAAAATTTGGGGCAGGCAGTATGACCAAAAATCTATTTCATAGTATGCGTATATTTGACAATAAAGTTATTTAAATAGATAGTTATTCCATAAAATCAACAAAAAGATTATTGTAAATAATTGTATGTGTTATTATTGAGTGTTTCTTCGTTGTTCGATTCTTAATAAATTAAAATCAGACTTATGATTTTATAACCCCAATTGATGCTTTGTTCCAGCGCATAGAACTAACTTATTATTATTATTATTATTATTATTATTATTATTATTATTATTATTATTATTTGTGTAACACAGCAGCCCCTGAAAATAGTTTTTATTGGTCAGGCACTACCCAACCTCAGTTTTATACAATTAGCATATATAAAATTGGTGAAGCATTGTAATTATAGAATAATTATGATTATTATTTTAATCAAAATTTCGATGACATTAATTCTCACCTGGATAAACATGACTATCTGCAACACTCATAAAAGATTTAACCTAATGACAGATCTTATGTCTTTAATACTGAAGTAAACATCTTTTAGATGTACATACAGTACAGCCAGTGGCAAGACTTATTTTTTTATTTGTCAAATATGTGTTCCAAATATATCAATAGCTTATTATGTAATTAATTTATTACCAATCAAAATGATGCAGTTAAAAACAGGCAATTTTTATATTTTGTTTCAGTTCATTATAATCACACTGGGTCTGGATTCCCAAAAAATGACCACAAACGCTGTATGATATCTGGATGTCAGAATCAAAGTGAAGTCAATTATTTTTGAAAGCAAAAACCCATGTTGTGTTCCAATTAAAACAGCCAATGGAAGCTAATGGGAAAATTAAAATAATATGACACCAGCGTACAACTTTGTAATGCAGAATGCCTCCTCGTGCGAGTGTATTGACATGCAATATACCTTTTCATTTAAGACCAAGGAAGAAAATCCTTGAATAAATGCTAGAAGCTCAAACATATTCAGGCGAGCAATGGGAGAAGAACTATTGTGAGAGTCAGAGTACAGAGCATATTTGCAAAAACCTTGGGCCCTCTTATGCTAACACACAGCAAGTTACCTTGGTGTGTGTGATGTATTTGTGATAATAGGCTTCAGTGAAGCGAGTGTTTCTCAAAGGGCCTTGTCCTCCACACAAGGGTCTGGGTTCTGCTCATGCAACACTTACAATTTAATCATGAGCCGATGCTACCACTATGATCCTTACTAATGAGAACGCTGATTATTCAAACAGAATTCAGCAAAACACAGATGCTGCATACAGAGCCTTAATGAATACAAACACAAGCTGTTAATTCTGTCTCCTACCCTTGTTTGTCTAACAATGTTCAGATCTTTGAGACAGATGGAGAAACGCGGGTGTCAGAGTACTCTCTGTTTGAAAAAGCCCTTAGCTTCTAATAAAATATCACAAGAAGCTTTTAAAAATGGATGAAATGCAGCTTTGATCCGTTTTGTGATCTCTTTAAGCTTGCATTTTAGTGCGGTTTCAAAACCTAGCAAGCTGCCTTGCTGCCTTCGTAGGCAGCTGCTTTGTGTGGCGAGAGCTGAAACGGAACCTCATTAGTGACTCTAGATAGGAAACAGCTCAATTATCATATGGTGCATTTAATGCTCAGATTTTGACACTAGACTCGTAATGCAGACATAAATATGCATAGTGTGGTCAAATAGCCATCATTTTAGTTTTAAAACTAATTAGTGAGTTACATTTTAATTAGCTAGGACAACAATTCCAATTAAAGCCTGAGCAGAACTTTTGCACATCTCCATGCAATACTGTTTTGCTTTCTTGTTGAATACATTTTTGATTGAATCATATAGTCAATGAATCAATGATCCATTAATAAAACAGTCACTTAGTTCATTTTTAAATGCATCAGATCAGCCATCTGAATGAATGATTCAGTGAATCACTTAAAGACAAGGTCTTGCCGCCACCAACTGATTTGATTTATCCATGACCAACCAAGTTGCTAGCACAAAAACAAATTTGATTATTGCTATTAATGACTAAGGGCTCTTGGTAGCGCAGTGGGTAGCACATTCGCCTCACAGCAGGAAGGTCGCTGGTTCGAGCCTCGGCTGGGTCAGTTGGCGTTTCTGTGTGGAGTTTGCATGTTCTCCCCGTGTTGGCGTGGGTTTCCTCCGGGTGCTCCGGTTTCCCCCACAAGTCCAAAGACATGCGCTATAGGTGAATTGGGTAAGCTAAATTGTCCATAGTGTATGTGTGTGAATGAGAGTGTGTGGATGTTTCCCAGTGATGGGTTGTAGCTGGAAGGGCATCCGCTGCGTAAAACATATGCTGGATAAGTTGGCGGTTCGTTACGCTGTGGCGACCCCAGATTAATAAAGGGACTAAGCCGAAATGAAAATGAATGAATATTAATGACTATATATTTTTTTATCAATATTGCACAATCCTGTAATACTTCTACAAAATTACTACCTCTCTCTCACAAATAATCTCATCTATTGCCTGTTAAGTTTAACTGTTTTCTTCTTAGATTATTTAATCATTGCACTGCATTGTGGGAGTATTTAAAATGTTAATTTTTAAAAGTAACACTGTGAGGGTGAATAAATAATTTGCCTGTTTTTTGAAATGATCAAAAGGTGAAATACATGAAAAATCCTCAAAAACATTCAAAACGTCACAAAAAAGCACATGCAGTGTTTGTCACATGATCTATTAAGACATTTCTCTCCTCAGACAGACTTAAATGTATGGTAGAGGAGACCAGGGAGCCTTACAACGCATTATTATTTTTCACTAATGTCACTATGCCTATAAAAGTGTCTCTCTAGGGTTTTAAGTGCATTCATTTAAAAGACCTATTTAAGATATTTTGTTGTGAGTTTCAGTACAGTCTTATGTCAATATTAAATGCTGTGCTTTACGACAGACGATATGTCTTGATTTAGGATGTTTGTGTACTGAATAATATGTATAATATAAATAAGAAAAATGTGTACATAAGATGCTAATATTGTACAGAAAGAAAGAAAGAAAGAAAGACAGAAAGAAAGAAAGAAAGAAAGAAAGAAAGAAAGAAAGAAAGAAAGAAACAAAGAAACAAAGAAACAAACAAACAAACAAACAAAAGTTTTGAAAGGAAGGGTGGAAGGAAACAAACAAAAACAAATAACAGTTCTGAAAGAGATTAAAGGGATAGTTCACCCATTTTATGTACACACCCTCAAGCAAAGTTATGAATGAGAGTTACAAAAGAAAGAAGTTTACCATAGAAAATTAGAAATGAAAGAATGTTACGAAACAGAAAGAAAAAAAGAAAGAAATGAAACAAACAAACAATCAAGCAAACCAACAAACACACTCTCAAGTGGTTGCAAACCTTTAGATGTTTTTTTGTTGTTGTTTTTGTGGTGAACACAAAAGAAGATATTTTGAAGAATGTTTAAAACCGGTAACCACTGACATCCATAGTAGGAAAAACAAATACTATGTAAGTCAACGGTTACAGGATTGCAGCTTTATTCAAAATATCTTTTTTTGTGTTCACCAGAAGAAAGAAACTCAATCGGGTTTGGATCAAATGGAGGGTAAACAAGGGATGACAGAATTCTAATTTTTGGGTGAACTATCCCTTTAAGGAAAGTTATGAAAGAAAGTTTCAAAAGAAAGAATGTTATGACAGAAAGTTAGAAATGAAAGCAAGTTACAAAACAGAAAGTTACAAGAAATTATAAAAGAAAAGAAAAAGAAGAAGAAGAAGAAAGAAATGTAATTAAGTCTGTCTAAAATCGAGTGGTTTATTAAAAGTTTCCCATATGGTGCATTAGTTTACTAAGAGCTCTAAAATCAGTCAGCGTGGACTGCTGATGAATTATGCTGGCTTCATTAAGTGTAATATTTCCAGATTTATTCAAGTGTATGTCAACATTTTTACTCACAAATATTTACCAGGCTGCAGAAGCAATCAATTATTAGTACACATTTCGGTGTGTGTCTTCATTTTCTGCCAACTGTTGTTTACCATGGAAAATGTCAGTCTTATCATATCTACCTCAGTCCCCGGAGTAAATATGTAAACTTCACACCTGGGTTGAAAATCAAATGGCGTCAGTAAATGAGCTGCAATGATGATTAATCTTTTCTCCTTGGCATGCTCAACCATAAGCCATCCAGACTGCTCCGGATCAGTGCAAGAGCCCGCACCCAAGGAGATTTTCCAGAACAATCTAGTTAATATTGGACATGGAGATGATGGTAGAATGATCTAAGGCATGCAAGCGAACAAATTAAGAGTGCTCAGGAAACAGCAGGATTTTAACTGCTGCTAATTTTGATGAATTATGAACGCAGTGTGCCTTTAAATGGGCCAGCTGTAAGAGCAAGGAACAGATGGCTTGTGACAAACTAAATGCATGACTTTGGACGCTTTAGTGGTGAGGAGCTCAGATAAACTTGGAGCATCTGAAACCCCTCAGCCTTTTTAAGGTTATTTAGGAACCCATGAGCTTGACATATTAGTGTCAGGAATATAGGAATCAAGCATTTCAAGTGTGAAAACTACTGTGTTATTTGAGTGATGTGCTGCTAGCTAGTCAGCTACAGCTACCGACTTCCTTTACTTACTGTTTCACTTACTGTCTTTGCTCTTCACCCTGTACAATGTCACTTGTATGTCTATCCTTGAGTGCAGGAGAAGCAACAGTGGAGGTGTTGGAGCTGGAGCTGGAAGCAGTGGAAATCCAAATCCGCGACCTCGAGATGAAGCAAGCACAGTTCTAGAAATAACAAGCCCTGCTCAATGTTCCCCGGACTGCGGCTCACTCATCTGAGATAAGTGTGCGATACAATCTTAACACACAGTCCACCTCAACCCCGTGTGTTTCTCTGTCCAGGCCCATCACACAGAGGATGCAGTTTGTCCAGGGGTCGATCACTCCGACACCCAGCTACTGTGGTTCCTGGGTGCAGCCGCGTAAGGTGCATACCAGGTCTCGGGGCAGAATGTCTCCTCCTCCTGTGTCCTAGATTCCTATTTAACAGTGTTAGTAAATTAACAAATAATCGGTCATCTTTAAAACAAAATATCCCACCGCAAATTAGTAGTGATGACTTACTGAAAAAATTCATGGATAAAATAGAAGGCTTCAGACAGAAAATAGAAGATGTTAAACTTTCTGCACCACATTATACCTCAGATTCATTAAACATTCCACTGAATCAAAATAATCTACAGTGCTTCAAAATGATAGAACAGGAAGAGCTAGATAAACTTATAAATGGTTCTAAAAGAGCTTTCACAAATCAGGCCAGTAAAGTATGGGGTGCCTCAAGGATCAGTTTTAGGCCCTTTGCTGTTTATGATATACATGCTACCGCCTTCTTTCATCTGAAAAATATCGCCAAATTACGAAATATGCTATCCATCTCAAATGCAGAAAAGCTAGTTCCAGCTAGTGTAATGCTCTGTTCGCTGGTTGCCCAGCATCCTCTATTAATAAGCTTCAGCTAGTACAAAATGTATCTGCCAGAGTTCTTACCAGGTCTAGAAAATATGATCATATCACCCCAATTTTATCCTCCTTACACTGGCTGCCTGTTAAGTTCCATATTGGTTACAAAATATTGCTTCTTACCTATAAAGCTTTAAATAATCCAGCTCCTGTTTATCTAACTAACCTTTGGTCTCGGTACAATCCAACCAGCTCTTTAAGATCTCAAAACTCAGGGCTTCTGATAGTACCTAGAATGGCAAAGTAAAAGAGGTCGAGCCTTCTCATTTATGGCTCCTAAACTCTGGAATAGCCTTCCTGATACTGTCGGAGGCTCAGACACACTCTCTGTTTAAAACTAGATTAAAGACCTATCTTTTTAGTAAAGCATACACTCAATGCATCGCATAACGGTATATTGCATGAGTGTGCTCCACACAGGTGAGGTGGCTTGACAACCACCTGTAGAACACACTCCTCCTGTCTTAATGCACCAGACATTGTTAGAAACTCTCATATACTTTACATGTTTGTTTATATAACTGCTATTTTCATCTATAACAATCAATTTTTGCATCTCATTTAAATACACTATGAACAGCAGCTACGATAATTATTTTCTTTATTTTCTATTTCCACCTGGGAATACTCATCTCGAGGCCCCTACAGACTATGCAGCGCCATTGATGTGATCCAAGACCTGTGAAGAGATGCTCCCATAGTATCCTGGACCAGGCCTTATCCCAAGCTGATGCTGTGGTGGTCACGGAGGAATGGAGTGCATGAGACTGATTCCTGAAAGGCCACAGTGACAAAGGAGTCCACGCATTGATCCTGTGGGCCAGCCTGACCTCCCGCTGGTGCCCTACCCATACCTCCAGGTTTTTCACGATGGACGTCCAGCTTCTCCAGCCTCCGGCGCCTAGACTGCAGCTCCACACAGGAAGTTTGGCCAGAAGAATAATGGTTTGGATTATTAACTCCAAAAGTAGAGCTATACACCTAATCTTATTATAAAATAATATTTTTTTTAAATAATTAGCTAAACTAATCTAAGGCTGTGGTGTATAACTTTAGAAGAAAAGATGTTACGGAAATGTTAGAATGTAAGAAATGTTTTTAATAATATTTATATTTATGTTATACATTACTGATAAAAAACATGTCCTTAATTATTCAACTTAAACAAAATATAGAAGCTAGAAAATCCAGAAAAAGAAAATAAATATGGTCCTGACCACATCAACTTGTGTACTGACTTGTTTAGGCAGACAGCAGGAAGCCATCACAACTAAAGGACATTTTATTAACTTCCAATATGTGTTCTGTCTGCTCTTAAATTTCCAATGTAAATATGTTTGCAAACCACTGCTTCATTATAATAAATTCATAGAAAAACACCAGCTGCTGCTTATATTGTATTCTGGTCAGCATGTAAAATGTCTGAGTCAACTTTTATACAGATGCTTTTATGCTTTACTTCAAAGAACACTCAATCCATGCATACCGCATGACTATCTGCAGAAGAAAGGTGGTTTACTGTAGTGGTTCACTCTTGTGTGCGTGTATGTCTTGAGGGGTTACTGCTATTTCAAATTGTAATGGTGCTACACCGTTTATCCTCCTTTTCAAGAGACCTGTCAGCAAAACATGGCATGAGGCCAGTCTTCGGTATGCTTATTTCTTATCTATATATTCCTCCTGCCATCCTTCATTTGCATAAATATACATCTAGACTTCAAATAGACTTCATTTGCATCTCTTGTGGCATTTGAAAAAAAGAAATATCTGTTTTAATGCAGGTCTCGTAGCTCTTGAGAAACTCCTTTTTTAAATGTAATGTTATACTTATTTTGTGTTAAGTAAAAATTAGTTTTCAGTCTGCTAATACTAATATATGTGCCATATAGGCTGTACAATAATTTCTGGGATACACAGATATGATTTCCTGGGGATTTAGAAAAAAATAAATTATTCATTGGATTAACTAAAAAAATTAAGGTAAGGGGTTGCAAACAATTTATATAGGCTCAATTAAAACAAACACATTAAATTTAGTTATGTCCGCTTAATTTGCTTGTTTAAATTCAGCTCATATAAATTGTTTGTTACCACTTACCTTAAAACATTTAGTAAATCCAATGAACCATTTTTTTCATTGAATCTGTATCCACATGGTTTTTCATCACAGAAGTAAACTCTTTTTTTTGTGGATGTGAAGACGTACAGTTTATTAGCATTCTACCCTATACTGTATGTGTGCTCACAATTACTGTTACTTGGCAAAAAGTTTGTGGTCAAATCCAGTCATTGTAATAAGAATCTGCACAATGAAGAGCTTTGCACTATAGGACAGAAAGTGAACTATGTCCTTTATGGACCGTTTCTATTAAGCAATGCATTATGGTTTGGTACACTACAGTACGATAAGCATTCATTTTCATTTCCACTGTCAGAAGTACGAAAAATAGTGAATCACATCAGTCTGGTCTGAGTCCTCACGCATCCTTTCCTCATTGGTCCTCCTCTGAAAACTTTGTGAGCCAATCAGAAAACCTAGATTTTTAGAATGTTAGCAGACAGCAAATAAAAACAGAAAGGGGAGGAACGAACAACAAAGCAACACACCCAGGCACATAACAGTACCATATCACTTTCTTTGGGTAATTAGCACAACAGCACAGAAAGACTTGCCACTGAATGCTATTGGTTTACAGAGAATCATCATGCAACAAGCAGGGGGAAACAACAACATAGGAAGTGCCATTTTAAATACACAGCCGAGACATGACACTAATGTAACTGTAATTTTAACTGTAAAATGATAGCACAGCAATCAATTCTTTTCATCTTGTGACAAACAGTCACATGCTAAGAAGCAAGAACATGATCAGGTGTATCTCCTCTATTATTGTCTACAGCAGTATTTCCCAACCCTGTTCCTGGAGGCACACCAACAGTATATTTTGGATGCCTCCATTATCTGGCCCATATATTTCAGGTTTTAATTTTCTAATGTCTGATGAGTACAGGTGTGTTTGATTAGGTTGAAAATGTGTACTGTTGGTGTGCCTTCAGGGATAGGGTTGCAAAACATCATGCCTAAATGTGTGGAAAGCACAAGGGAGTGGCGGTTCCTCTAACTATTTGAGCATGCTAGCTGTGCATTTACATTTGAAGTATGTGAACAGCCAGAAAGGCTTTCTTCTTTGAGTGTGAATGACATTGATTGCTTCTTTCTGGCATACAACACTGTTAGCAAGTAAGGGTACTGTTGGCAGTGGAAACACAAGCCTGATCAGGATGACCTGTACCAAACAGTGATGTACTGAACCGTACCGCTCCGTGGAAACGAGGCATTACTTGTACACAATTTTCACTGTAATATTGTTCATGTTATTATTACAGTGTGTCACATGTTTACTGTCTAACCCTTTCAGATGCAATTTGGCAATTATGTCAAATTATGCACTTTGTCAATCCATTATTACTACACTGAGTGCAAAGATTATGCAAATGACTCTATTATTTGTCTGACTGAAATTATTTGTCTTTTGCATCCAAGTTAGTGGACTCAGAGTTTGAATCAACTTTCTAAGTTTATTTAATGTGGTTCTGTATTGATCTGACTGTTTGGTAAGGGTTTTTATTGAAGAAGTACCGATGCTTTAATCTGATTTTCTCTTTGATTTGATTCCTGGCAAAATGTTTGACACATTTAATGTTAAATTGTTTACAGCATTCCAGAACTCGTCCCCCATCTACTATTGGTCAAACACAGTCTTGCCTCCCAAACGCAATCTTGAGGTTTATGCTCCGATAACAGAATGTCCTGGTTACGTATGTTCCCCGAATAGGAACGGAGATGTGTGTCTGGAACCAGACATATGGGAGTACGCCAGACGACCAATCACTCTGAAGAGTAAGAAAATGCCAAATGAATTGACAGAGCTCAGCTCCACAGATGATACTGATTAGTCATTAGCGCCCATATCAGTGCCTGCTGAGGAGCAAGCATCAAGAATTTGCCTGCTGAAGAGCCGATCACTCAGCTAACAGCTGGAGACTCAGGTGCTGTGGCAGTGGAGACACGTGTCTCCGTTCCCTATTCAGGGAACGTGGGTTATGTACGTAACCAGGACGTTCCCCATTATGGCAACTCCAAAGTGTGTCTGGAACCAGACATATTGGAAAGTGTATGGAAAACGCCACAGCAGCTAAGCCCATCACGCTCCTGATGTGAAGTTTGCCAAGCATAGCCTGAGCGCACAAGCATCACCAAGAGCCCAACCTTCCAACGTCCCCTAAGCCCTTTAATTACCATTACATGGGAATAATAGAAAATTGAGATCAGGGGTCGTAATGTGCTTTTACCTAGCTAATATAGACTAGGGATTTTAGAATATGACAGAACGTTGGGAAAGCCTGCCAGTCCCGGAAGGGGGAGGACGCTGCAGAGGCCACCTGCTACCCAAGAGGGGAGACTTGATGGCAATAAGAACATATGGACTAGCCCTATGGAGGGGGAGAGCTACATATGATAAGCTGGTTAACGGGTAGGGAAGACACGGGTCCGCCTGGTCAGGGGAAACACTCTGTGGCTGAAATAAGCATATGGGATCGACATCGGGGACTGTGCATAGCTGGCACTGAACCTTAGCATATGGGTAGACTAAGAACGGGCATACCAGATATCACACTGAGCCAGGCACACGGTTCCTCCGCTGAGTCGGGTGCTGGGGGCCTCGGAGGAATTCTCTAGGGTTCGGCAAGCGGGAAACTTACTAGTAGAATAGAAAAAGTGCGCGTATCTCTGGGTTAGGGAGCATGGCGCAGTAAGGCGTTTTTGACACCGAGCTTAATTTCGTCCCGATTGACCGGAGTAACCCTGTAATCGGGAGTCCACTTGGGGATTCTAAAATCTCATGAATGTTTTAGGTGTCACCCAGCCTGCAGCTCTGCATAAACTGTTAAGAGGCGCTGCGTACTCACGCAGAAAAGGAGGCACGGTTTTTTTTGTTTGTTTTTTTTTTAAGTGTGCTCTCTCTCCCGGGGGACACAGCTCACCCTGGCACATGAAGCGAGGGTGATGGCATAAACTATAAAATGGACCAACCTCTGCTTTGATATGGCACTTCGCTTCTGCTGATCATAACAGAAAAGAGCTGCTTAAAGACGTATGTCACATTAAGCACAGTGCGTGGACATAGCAATGAAAGGGCCGGGTCTGCCTCCTCCACAGTCAGCGCTTGCAGGCTCACTACCACTTTTAAAATTAAAAGGGGTGGTAGGATCCTTGGCAAAAGCTGAACCAGGGTCTCAGTTAAACGTGAGAGTAGGCCGGTCCGAATTCCTGGCACGATTAGCTGACCAAAAATGCCACTGGAATCCTAACCCTCCTGAATGATACCAACACGACCAGCAGAGCTGCCTTCATGGACAGAAAACTTATAGATACTGAGTCGAGTGGCTCAATGGACCTAACCATAACCTCTGGGGCTAGAGAGATCCCAAGAGGGCAAGAGAGGGGGGGAGACGGGGATGGAATAAACCCTCTCGCGCCACGTGCCTCTGAGGAACCGGCTGATGAGGTTATGCTTTCCCAGTGCGCCACCATCCGCTGCCCCACAGAGAGCGGGGATGGCAGTACGCCAAACCTTCAGTGTGGAGGGTGACAGTCTGCGCTCCAGCTATCCTGAAGGAAGAAAACACAACACTAATCTGGCATGTCTGGCGTTCTTTTGAGAGAGAAGAGCTCCACACAACAAATAGACTCCGCTACAGGACATAGGCTTGCCTAAACAGGGTGCTCTAGCCTGAGTGACGGTGTAAACTATAGGTTATTCCACCTCCTCCTCTCCAATCGACATGCTGGACCCCCAGACCTGCGATGCGATACCTGTGCCCATCATCCGGAGATAGGAACCACCACATCCAGAAACACACAGTCAGATCAGCATCTTAAAAAAGACGTGTTGATTGACTGTTTTGCTCTCATAGGGAATCTGCTCTTTTAATGGAAACTGCTCTTTTGTGCACACCAGCAAAACACCCAGGGGATGGGAAAGCCTAGATCGACCGCCGCTGTCACATCATCTCCCACACTGGTGAGTAAACTGGTTTCAGTCTTGAAATCAGGTTGGCAGATAGAGTGTCTTCAGTCTCGTGAGAGGCTCTGAAGCTAAATTCTAGATGCTTGCTCCTCAGCAGGCATTGATATAGGCGCTAATGACTAATCAGTATCAGCTGTGGAGCTGAGCTCTGCCAATTCATTTGCCATTTATTGGCCCGTTTTCTTACTCTTCAGAGTGATTGGTCGTCTGGCGTACTCCCATATGTCTGGTTCCAGACACATGTTGGAGTTCCCATGATGAGGAACAAGGTATTTCTGAATTTTTTATCTGGTTGCATGTGCATATTTTCTTTCTTTTTTTGTTCATCTAGCTATTTGGAAATTAGATGACCTCTTCCTCCCATTTTAGAAGAAGTAAAAGTTTTTTCTTTTTTAATTTCACAGCCTCTGTGCTCTATTCATTTATTTAAACAACATATGTGCTTACAGTAATTCTGGATCTCTTACCCATGAAATTGGGCAATAAGCCTCTCCATGGGTGATACAACACATTCTAAACTCAATTGCTGTATGTGAGTTTATTGTAAGTTCATGTTATATACAGTCACTATAAGCATAACTAATGAAGTAAAGAGAAAATAGTTTTTTTAGAAAGTGTAATGGGGCAGAGAGCATTCTTTTCAGATTCCGCTTAAATATTTAGTCCTAAGGCCTTTACCAGCTGAGAAATGTCTAGACAATTAAAAATTAATGTGGATTTTATGGGAAAAGTACTCCTTTCTTGCTCTGGATTTGAATCAGTGTATTAGTGTAAATGGAATTGAATTACAAGCTAATGCAATAGGGTGATGTTTTACCATAGAGAATGCAGTTTACTTCATTACCATGAATTTCCTTTAAGAAAGGTCTGTTAGGAAGGGGGCTAATGCAAACTGGCCATATAAGTTTAATTTGGCAATAATAAATCCAGAATTGACTGTTTTCTTGTGTTCTATATATGATATAGATTATACGATAAAACAAAGCTGAGACCATATGTAGATATGAAATGGACGGAAATATATGGACCGCTATATACATTTATAGAGAGTGTTAAATAAGTTCCAGGAGGTATGTCTTTCTGGAACCGTTCTTCACCAGACTCGAACCCCATCGCCATGGTCATCTCATATCTGTGTCTCAAGTCTGCCGACGTACATGGTGAGCTACTGGACCAATTTGTAACAGCGGGAAAGCGGTCCATACGGAGGTAAGTGGTCAGCTGGTAAGCGCAAAAAGGAAGGTATCATCCCGCCCTACGTACTTCTGGCTACATAATTTGCAATCTCTAGAAATGTATATAGGGCTACGTTTTCAGAATGAGCCTATCTGGCAACATACCATATATGGATGGGAAATGTAATAGTATTAATAGTAATATAGCTCTGCCAGTAGCATGACAAGAGGAAAAACAAAAATGGAATTGATACCTGGTCACTTTGTATGATAGTTTTTATAATCACGATTATAATATGATTTATAATCCTTGCATTGGCACATTTATGCGGCCCAGTGTGAATCTGATAGCAATCCTTTAAGTTAAAACAAATGATGTTATATACTCCAGTGTCATTTTTAAGGGCTTTAAGGTAACCTAGAAAAACTGCAGAGGAGTCACATTTATTACTGTTTGGCACTGGCCTAAGCTAAGAAAAATGCTGCTGGTAAGATGTTTAGTGTTGCATCAGCTAGATGATATTCCGATGAGCAAATCATATGCATGTCTTTTGCATCATGATTTTCATAGGTGGAAAAAAATGATATCATCCTGCTAAGGTCTATGAAGCTTCTTTTTGCACTCTGTTAATTCGCTCTTCATCAGTCAGACTGATTTGTCCCCGAGGCCTTGTAGAATTGGGCGAATAAGTCACTGGAGCAGCCTGTAATGCATTCTATTAATTACTAAGATTCATGGGGGAAATGAATGTAGAAAACAAGAAAAAGGGGGCTTGCTGGTCTTTTTCAATTAGATTGTTTCTCTCCTCCGGAAAATTGAGTGCTTGATTTACACAAATGAAAGGCAACAAACAAATTATTAGATTTTTTTCCTCTCCTTTCACTGTGTGAGCTGCATAATCCAAGATGGGTTTCATTACAAGTAATAGAAGACATTTGTAACTGAAACTCATTTTGGAAACAAAACAAAGGGTAATGTTAGCAATGAAATCATGAGACTATTTGTTCAACAAATACAAAGAAGCATCAGGATCATGGGTTGAGGGTCAGTGTGCAGGAAATGACTCTGAGCAGTATAAACAAGCCAAGTGTACTTGGGGTATTTAAAAAAATAATTATTTAGTAAAAATGGAAATGGCACCAAAAAAAAACTGCATATGCACATATGGTCCTGTAGTCGAAAATTGTTGCTTTGTTTGTCAATAATGTTAAAGTAATACATGAATGACATCACCGTTTTCACACAATCATATTTTTGTAGTTTACACAAAGACAATAATAGTATTGTTTCTAAAAACTTGCCTTTGAAACTTATTTTAAATTTTTTGTATTTGCAGTCCTTCAAAATCCAGTTGTTCTGTAAGCGCAATCAAATAATTTAACCCAGGCTCACTGCACAGATGTGCCTCAGCCTACATTTTTACAAAATGTAAAATCTGATTACAAATAATAGACGTGGCTTAGTTGTTTTTTGGTATTTCTGTGTTGTTGTGCATGTAGTGCAAAGAAATGAAAATAATCCCTAATTTAGTGATAATATGCTCATGTAAATATCATTAGTGTGAAAATGAATACAAGTTGTTGGCGTCATGCTGCCCTGTGGCAATCATTTTACCTGTACACTGCAGTCAAACATATGTTTAAGTAAATTTCTGTGGTTTCACAAAAGTAAGCTGAAGCACATATTTTCAATGAGACTGTGTTGAAATACATTACAGCAAAGATGACAGAATTTTACCAGTACCACACATGTAATGCTAATTGATTGTGACCTCGAAGCACCAGTAAGTGGCTAAAATATGTTGATAATAGAATGATGCCAAAAGAACAGCATGATTAATGTACATTCTATGTCATCTCCGAGTATCACCTTAGTGCTTAGCACATTTTATGCATGTCTGGTCAGATGATGTCATCAATATCAGGACATTCTGTGTGAAACATAGTGAAAACGCTTGAGGAAAGCTATTAAAATTCTAATTGTTTCCGAATGAATTGGAATTAATGTACAACTATATGAATATATACACCTATGAAGTTACCTTTTTTGAAGTGAGAAGTGAGAACAATTTTGAAGTGAGAACAGTCATGGCCTCTTTATTCTAAATGTAAGTTCTAACATTTTTTCGGTCCCCTAAATTATTACTCACTTTAGAGTGTAATCCATCACTTAACATCACTTCCAATATATCAACAAATGCTGCTTCCAGTGAGCTTAGAGTACCGTCCAACCACGTCCAGAATGTCATGAGACTTGGCAAAATAAATAATATTTTGTTGAAATGAATCAAGGCCAAACTAATTCCAGGTTACATATGGATGGACCAAGTTTAAGGTCCAACGAGGAAGTAATTTCAAAAAAGTAAAAACCTCCTTGACCCGCGCTTTTTAAAGTTTGAAGTAAAGGGCAAAACTGTGAACTCAATTGTTCAGTAGCTTTTCCCAGTGGAGGAATCTCCTCTTATGCTTTAAGCATAACATTAAAAACATCTATGTCCTACATTAATAGGCAATTACCACTGTAGGTCAACCTCATTTATCAGCTTTATGGTAATAGCATCCAATGGCATGTCCACCAGTTTCATATTTCAGTAAGACAGTAAAGTGCAGATTTTGAAGCACACATTAAATCAGACTGTTGACTCTAACCCTTTGTTGTTAAATCTCTATGTGGACTTTAAGCATTGAAGGCTGCAATTTCGCTTTGTAGCAGTCAAGTAGGGAAGCCTGTTAGTTTCCATGACACCCAAATTGGTAGAATCATAAATTCTTAAATTGTTGTTTGTCCAATCCAAAAAAGCTGTTCAAAGACAAGTGGCATGTTCAGTTCTTTGGTCTTTGTCCTCAGTTTTCTCTGCCCCGTTGTAGGCCTGTTGTTACTGTATTATTTTTACTCATTAAAATTTTTCAAAGTGTCAAGGACAAACTTGTTATTGATTGCACCAGCACATGCCGTTGCTGCTGTGAGGGTGGAATGATGTTCAATGGTAGGTTACATAATACCAAACTTCAAAACCCTTTAATAAAATTACACAATCTTAGCTGACAGCTTTTTCATCACAGCAGACAGAAACTCATTTTAGAGAGACAGATGGGATATTAGCTCATGGTAAACAGAGGCTAGGAGGATGTTTCATAAAAAGGTAATAAACGTGTGTCATAGGCAAAGATAAACAGGTCACATACTGCATAGTAGATGAAGCAAACATGAACATCATATAGGCTGATACTGCAGCAATTTAAAATACAATTCATGATTTATTATAGACTCTACTGGAGGTATAACAACGGTTTGTAGACACTGAAACTGACTCAGTCCAGATCAGATCTGAGAAACTGAAACAATTGCATTCAAAACAACTGTATTTCTTAGAATAAACATCCATATAGTCATAGTTTCAGAATAGTGACATCATTTACTACAGTATATATTTTTCTCATTCATTTTCTCTACAGGAGAAAATAAGTATGAGTTTTGAACCAACCAAAATAAATACAATAGCAGTTCAAAGTATTTAATTATTAATGGTAAGAAGTCTTACTCAACTAGACTAAATTTTTATTTCAAATTTTATTTGTCACATTTACAGTCATACGCAGTACGATATGCAGTGAAATGCTTATACAACTGCCCGTGGCTTTTAAAAAACAAAAATAATATCGATAAGAATCGAAATTATGGAGTATAATAAGAAGTAAGCACAGATACAATTTTAGATATATAAATAGAAGTTATAGCTATAGAAAATAAGAACAAATATACCATATTTAAAACTTTAGATATGAATAATATAGCTATAGAAAATAGAACAAAATATGTAAAAAAAATAATAATAATAAATGTTAGCTACACAAACAAACGTAGAAAACACAGAAGTGTTTCTAATAAAGTGCCTGGTGCATAGAGAGGAAAGAGTGTATCCCACAAATAGTTTGTTGTCAAGCCCCCTCACCTGCATGCAGCACACTCAGAACTATACAAAATATGACCAGGGTGTGTGCAAATATGCATGAATGTGCAGATGTGCAATGTCCATAAGGCTACATTTATTTGTTTAAAATAATATTATTTGTAAGCATCGACAGCCTCATGGGCAGTGAAGTGCAATGTAGCAATGCATACTGCGGGCCTTTCCAGATCCCATCCCCCCTCTCCAAATATGCTTCCTGCTTAACTAGTCTTCTATCACAAATAAAATGGCCAAAATAAATGTATAAAAAATTATAAGATTAAACTAAATAAACATTATAATAAATAATAATTTATTTTTTTATTTATGTTCCATCATTAACACAAATTTCAAAACAATATTTGGTAAAACTTTAGTTAAGTATCAATACCTACTAACTACTGGCTTGTGGTCTACTTATTATTAAAGGCCCATAACCCCCCCCCCCATAAAGCCGTGTGTGTATCGTGTCACAAAATGCGGCGAAAATCCAACACAACGGTAATAGTTTGATTAAGGCGTATCTTTCAGTCCATAATATTGTAGTGATATAAGGTATGTCTCTTTAAAAACTGAAAGAGAACTGCTGACTACTAACTACTTTGCCGCTGAAGAAACATAAACAAAGAACACTTACCACACACTTACAAATCTGTAGAGACAGGACAATCAACACGAACTGGAACCGAGTCTTTTTTAAAAGGAGAGGAGTGGCAAATCCGGATTTCACCATTTCCAGATTCTAAAAGCTCTCGGGTAAAAAAATCGTGTGTCGCCTGTTAGCAGACCACTGTAATCCACACGTGAGTCCAGCTGCACTCTCATAGTGAAAAAATTAAAACAAAATCTTTGTTGCAGCACATTTATAAATGCAACACTGGTGACCCATGTCTCCAAACTATTCTTCTTTCACTTGTTTTAATTACGGTTGGCAACACAACGTGGCATGTCTCTCTGCCGTCTGAATAGAGCGCGCTGATAGGTTTGAACCAAGCCTATCTCTTGAATTAATGATACAAAAACTCAAAGACGTCACATTGTACCCGCCGGTACAGACAGCCAGTCTACACACAAGAATTTACACAAGGATCTCATCGCTGTGATGTAGCTTCAAAATCCATCTACTTCCCTGCTAACTATTAATGAGCAGCAAATTAACACTTTGAGCTAAAAGTCTTTTAAATGGTTTGTTAATAGAGAGAATTAAACCAAAAATTTAAGTGTGACGAATATTTATTTGAAAGTTTATAACTTTCACTTCTGACAATAACACATTTTTCTTAAAGACCATTTTAGTTTCAGTGTTTTACTGTATTTTTGATCAAGTATCTAATAGTTTCACCATTTCCACTGAGTTGTGAGTTGCTGTTTTAAAATGCACTCCACATTAATCACTGCAATAGTCAGTAAATATCATGAAGAGATTACATTTAAGGCTTGACAGAGATAACTATGGGGTTTCAGCTCCCCCTAGGCATCTAGAATATCGAACATGGCATACAGAAATAAAAGTTAAAGGTTTCTTGGAAAAGAACCTGAGATTGAAGCTTGAGATATTTAGGTTTCATGATTTCACTCACGTTTTTTTCGGTGGAGCTGGATCACACAAGCTATTTCTGATTCTCAGTAATCCTCCGCTCTAATCTTTGCTCAGAAAGAGATGCATTTAGGTCTGTAAAAAAAAGGAGCAAGGCCCTGATAAGACATTCAAATTCAAATAAGGCTCATGAGCGGCTTGGAATACACAGGCTGTTGATTCAAATCACACGCAGAGAGGAATGTGCCAGCAAATCTCTTGGGATGTCTTTGGGTGAACTTTTCAAATGAATCAAGGTACTTTAAAACATGAGGCATTTTTCAAATCAATTTCAAAACCCAAAAGGCCCTCGAGGGACCGAAGGATGAGAACAGAGTCGGAGATAATTGTTCGGGTTTACAAAGATGTGAATTGAACCTAGCGATGTAGGAAACATTCCTTTAGGCATCACATTCGCTTTGTACATGAGAACATAGGAACATTATATAAATAGCTTATATTCTCATCTAAGCATTTAATAAACTGTATATGACAGTTTCATAAATATAAATGCAAAGTCATTTTTCATTTTTTAACAAGCTTTATTGAAAGGCGGTTTTGGAATATTGTTTGTGTACGTGTAAGTACATAGAAATGAACAGACAATTTAATTTTAGATGAAAACACTCATCAGACATTAATGACACTATTATCAAAAGAGCCAATCACTGACAAAGAACAGAGCCGAGGGAAAAGCGTTTTTTGAAATTCGCTCTGTTTTCTATAAACCATATGTAGTCTAAATTAGACACAAAATGATTTTTTTGATATCTTCTTCAATGTATCTGAAAAGATAGCAATTTTCAGTCCCCCGACTCTCGCTCTTTCTCTCTGGAGACTGGGATAGGAGAATAATCTGAAGAAGAAAAATCACAAATCAAAGAAAGGATGACAAAAAAAATGATGAAAATGGGAGATACAGTGTGTCTCAAGCTTGGCAGATGAAGTAAGGACGTGCTTTCTTCTTTCTCCTCAAATCCCATTTTTTCAGTCGCCTTGCATCATATTGATGTCAAAATGTTGACAGTACCAGGCAATCCTTTAGACGGTTAAAAGTGCACAAATAGGGCGAGGAAATACAATAATTAAAACTGTAATAATAAAAACTGTGAAATTTTTTACATGTTCCTTACAGAAATGTAAGTCTGAGCTGTTTGAAATGACAGAAACTTGCACTGATTTGATCTTAAAACATATCAATGTCTCAAGTTGGGCACCAGAAATATTTTTCCAGAGCATATTTATAAAAATTACTTAAATGTCCTAATTGAGCAATGAACTGACTTGGTCTAAGCCCTGTCTGTGAAACCAAAACCCAGGCTCATTCTAAAAATGTACCGCTATATACAATTCTGGAGAGCACCAAATACGTCCCAGGAGCTATGTTTTTTTTGCAGTTTTTGTTTTCACGAATCCACCACTGTGTACGCTTTTTGAGATCTCAAATTTCTCTCGCGAGTGTCATTCGCGCCTGCAGTTCTTGTGTAAATCCACCAAATCCGGCGGATTTTACCACGTTTTCAAATTTTACCACATTCTCACCCTGTTATTTACCTGTTTATTTTATTTTTTGGCTTCTGTTTTTGTCTTACCTGCTTTCTGGAAACGTTCTTCGCCAAACTCGAACCTCCGTGGTCAACTCCTCTCTGCGTCTCAAGTCCGCCGTCGTACATGGCGAGCAAACTGGACAAACTGGTAACAGCGGGAAAGCCATCCATACGGAGGTAAGCTGTCAGCTGGTAAACGCGAAAAGGATCGGCGTCATACCGCCAGTAGCATTTGTTTTAAAGACGAAATGCAGCCATATGTATTTCTGGCTACATAATTCGCGATCTCCAGAAATGTATATAGGGCTACGTTTTCAGAATGAGCAATGTGTTGGTCTTTCATACACTGTAAAAAAGAATGCTGGATTCCACACAATCAATATGTTGGGACAACATTTAGGAATTAAGTTATCTCATTAGTTTTAGCAAATTTAAGGTGCATTGAACATAAAACAATTCATTTGTACCCCTAAAAAAACTCAAGAATCTTGTTGTTTCAGCTCATTTTAAATAGTAGTTGGTAAGTAAGTAAAGTTGGTAAGTGTACAAGTACTGTAGTTGGAGAAATAAATTATTAAAACCATACAAACATCAATTATTCAAATACAAATTCAAATACAATTTAATTCTAAATAGCCCACAAACCTGGTTATTAGACACTTATGTAAGGTTTTATTAAATATGATTTGAAAAGAACAGATGAGAGCAAGCGATCGGGTCACACAAACACATGCGGTGAGTGAGTTGGGGTAAGTGCTGAATGCTAGAAAGCACAGCATGACATTCAATCTGTTCCGTCTCCAGCTCCGGGGAGTAAATACCTTACTAAATAAAAGTCTGAAAACTGTCGCATGCTTCTGCTGCCATGCCACAACTATCCAGCCGCATGGGAACCAATGACTTCCCATTCTCCAAACTAGCATGAGAAATAGCAATTCTCTTCCATCTTGAGCAGGATAAAAATACTTCTGTCCAGTGGAAATTAATTAAGGCACTGTACCAACTGTTTTCTGCAGGAAGTGAGCTGTGCTGGTGATTTCAAAGAGGTCCACCAATCCAGCTGCTTCGAGTTAATGGCGCTGTGCTTCATCTATTTTTAACCGACATGATGTTGCTAAGGTAGTAAAGTTAATTGCCTCCAAAAAGTATGAAATTAAATTCACTCAGTATCACAGGTTTCATAACCTGTGCAGTGAAGTTTCAAGGCACATTGGTGAACTTGTCTGATCATATTTGCAGATGAATGTAAGCGCAATGATGTGAGCTATGATTAAAAAAAAGAAAATGTTTGTTCACATCCATATTAAGTTTCAGGATCATTACATGTGACATCATATGAAAACTCACCATCCCCTGTTGAAATAATATCTGAATAAATATCCTTTATGAAGTGAATTATCTTTCCCTTCTTTTTTAAACTCTTTTATAGAAAGGAAATATTCTAAAATTCTATGGTAATTCTATGGCAAAAAGAAGCATTACAAAACTTAAATATCTTAAGTGTTTTCTCTGGCATTCAAAACTCTTTGCCAAACACTTCATAGCAGTCCATATGTTCGGGATTACATCACTGTTTCAAGAGCACATCCTCACAGTATTGGTTATTTCCTCAGTTCATTCGATTCTCACCAGAGAAACACAAGTGCTACATGGTTAATCCTTCGCACAAGTTTGCCAAGATTACATGTTTCTGAGATCATATTCCCAGTACTAACCACAGCCTGAAAGCTTTTCACAGCAAAAAAAATTGAGAAGCTGTTGCGATTATCAGAGGATTGTGCCATGTTAGATTTTAAAAAAAGTTACTATTTAATCTAATTGATAACCAGTAGACAGACATTTTTGACAAATGATGGAAAGATGCAAACTTTTCTTGAGAAAAAGATTTCATATATTTCTGTAAAATACCTTCTTTTGTGCACAACAGAGGAATAAAGATCAAATAAGTGAACAATGGTTTAACTGCCCCTTTCATTTTTGAATAAGGAAATAAAATGCAAGAAATAAAAACAAAGATATTATTAGAAAAAAGGAAAAAACTGGTTTGCCCCTTTTGTTATATGTTGTAATATAAGCAGCCAGTTACTAAATATAATGTAACGCTGTGGCGCAGTGGATAGCACAATCGCCTCACAGCAAGAAGGTCGCTGGTTCGAGCCTCGGCTGGGTCAGTTGGCATTTCTGTGGGGAGTTTGCATGCTCTCCCTGTGTTCGCGTAGGTTTCCTCCGGGTGCTCCGGTTTCCCCCACAAAACCAAAGACATGCACTATAGGTGAATTGGGTAAGCTAAATTGTCCATAGTGAATAAGTGTGTATGGATGTTTCCCAGTGATGGGTTACAGCTGGAAGGGCATCCGCTGCGTAAAACATATGCTGGATAAGCTGGAGGTTCATTCCGCTGTGGCGACCCCAGATTAATAAAGGGACTAAGCCGAAAAGAAAATGAATGAATGAAGACATAGAGCCTCTGGTGGATGAGTAAATGGTGAGTACATTGTTTTATCTTGGTGTTAACTATCCCTTTAAACATTCAATAAATCTATAGACTGTACATAGTAATAACTCCAGTTTAAGCAGGAAATGAATGTAAAAATAACTTGTACTTCAAGTTATGTAGTTATGAAGTTTCCTCTGTGTTTACATACAGTACACATTGTCTATGAAATACATAAATATCCATGAAGTATTTAAAAAAGAAAATGCTGTACTATTGCATGCCAGGCCAGTAGTTGGTGATGTAACTTTCTAAAGAAACACTATAGACCTGCATACAAATGGCCCTATAGTCCTCCATTTTCTGCCAGTGAAGTATTCACACGATTATAGATTAAACATATAATACATTAAATGTGACACCACAATTTTGTAGATTACACAAAATGTCCACTTTCAAGCCATTTTCAGCTCCCCAAAATGCATAAAACTGTTTCTAAATTTGTTGAAAATGATGGCAAATGTTTTATTTGATTGTTTTTGTACAAATGGCAAGTGACAAAACGGGACACAGCAAAAGCTTTCCAGACTTTCAGTGGAGATGTTTTTAAATTCTTGTTGAACTTTTTTGTTTTGTTATTTCTGCATTTGTCATTATTTTAATTGCAGTCGGGAGCCCTGCTTCTTTCTGTCACCACTGACAGTAGAAAAAGGACAGCGCAATAGTTGTATCTGTCTTTATGAACACCCATTGCATGCAAACCGAATTTTGCGTTGTTAATTAATACAATGGTTTGTTGTTGACATCTTTGGTGCACTTTATCCAGTGCCTGGGGCTAAATAAAGCACTTTTGAAATCTGGCGGATCAACTGGACTGTCAAACCCAATTCTAGAAGAGACCCTTGTCCAAGGAATAAAGTCGACAGAGGAGTGTTACTTTCAAGAAGTATTGACATGAAAAGCCAGTGATGAAAAATTAAACAAGATAAGAACCATAGAATTTAAGATGAAAGCATGCAGTAGCGCTCCTTGCTGAGACATAAAAGAACCCTCGATGAATTCAAACGGCTGCTCCTCTGAATTACATGTAAAATGTGCAATCATCTGTATTGACAATATAGATCACGATGTCATCTTAGGTTGTTTCAACTATAACAAAATATTTTATGATATATTATTACACTATATATTATTAGATATCCTGTTAGATTGTTTAAACTATACAGGTGTCTAGAGACTGGCTTTAACATGGTTTGTCATACCAATTCTAACCGCCACCAGTTTGTAAACGTAAAACTGTCAAATGTCAGGCCAGTGAATGATGGAGTGCCTCAAGGGTCAGTTTTAGGCCCATTGCCATTCACAACATACTGTACATGATGCCCGTGGGAGACATTGTTTAAAAAATTTCACCAAGCAATCCTGATGTTTAAAAGGATTTGATTTCTTTCTTCAAAACGCATGTGTCATGAGCCTGTCTTACAGTTATTTGGCTGGTGTTACCTTTGTAGAGCAGATCTCAAAAGCCTCGATTAGGTTTATTCAGCAGTGCATATAGAAACAAATCCATCAGAATGGCATTAGAGGTGTAGAATAAAAGAATCGCACACTCCACGTCTCAGCGAGCACTTCATTATCTTCCTGACTTCCTTCATTTTGTTTCAGTGGTCTTGCAAGGCATTTTCTTTTATCCTCCGAGTTTCTCATTGTGCTAACACTTCAACTGAAACACAATTAATAACGCATGAAATGCAGAAATTAACAAAAGCTATATTTTTACAAAAACCCAGTCACATCTTTTACTGAAGTTTTCTCAGTTCTGTTTTATAGGGAGTCTAATGACAGTGACTGGTAATGTACCACTATATGAGCAATGAACAAAGAAAATTTATGGATTTCTTTAACAGCAATTTCTTTTCTTTCTTTTTTTTTTCTCCCTCACATCCGACATTTGACTGCAGCAGATTCAAATTAAATCAAAGCAGAAAGAGAGAAACCTGCTCTTCTTTCTTTGGGAAATTATAGCTATTCTTCAGCCCCTGCATTTGACCCAGTCTCAAAATACTCTATAGAAAAATATTTTATAAATGACAGGAGAGCTCTGGCATGTAAATGCAAAAGCTCTGAATAAAAGGGATGGCAATTTAAGAATGTAATTTAAAAGAAAAGAATAAAGCAATATATCAGACAGAATAAATTGGCTGTCAAAAAAAGTTACATTTTATATAAGTTGGTACTTTACAAAAATAAATGAGAAGATATGGCAAAAAGATAAATGTATATACATTATAAATAATATAAACCAATACTATGCAACACTGTACAAAATGCTGGGTTCTATACATTTCCTTAATGTTGTCCTAACACAAATCAATTAAGTTAATTTAACTGTTACAGCAACAATTAAGTTGTCCCAAAGAAACCACACAAGTATTGTGTGGATTCAGCTCATTTTAAATAGGTAGTTTTAACAAGTAGCACAAATATTTTCTGAGTGAATACGCTTCTATAAGGTTTAATTTGTTATTTTATTTTATTAATTTTGTTAATTAAATGGTTAGTTTAGCACAAAATGAAAATTCTGTCATTACTAACAAACTGACTTTCATCCATCATCAAAACAAATTAATATCTATGATAGAGTTCTGGGGCCTCACGGTGACGCAGTGGATAGCACGTTCGCCTCACAGCAAGAAGGTCGCTGGTTCGAGCCTCGGCTGGGTCAGTTGGCATTTCTGTGTGGAGTTTGCATGTTCTCCCCGTGTTGGCGTGGGTTTCCTCCGGGTGCTCCGGTTTCCCCCACAAGTCCAAAGACATGTAGTATAGGTGAATTGGGTAAGCTAAAATTATCCGTAGTGTATGAGTGTGAATGGGTGTGTATGGATGTTTCCCAGAGATGGGTTGCAGCTGGAAGGGCATCCGCTGCGTAAAACATATGCTGGATAAGTTGGCGGTTCATTCCGCTGTGGCGACCCCAGATTAATAAAGGGACTAAGCCGAAAATGAAAATGAATGAATGAATGATAGAGTTCTGTTGGTCCAATGAAAATCTGTTCACTCAAAGCAGACACTTCAAAACAGTCATTCATTCATTCATTTTCTTTTCGGCTTAGTCCCTTTATTAATCTGGGGTCGCCACAGCGGAATGAACCGCCAATGCCTTATCCAGCATATGTTTTACGCAGCGGATGCCCTTCCAGCTGCAACCCATCTCTGGGGAACACCCATACACACCTATTCACACTCATACACTACAGACAATTTTGCTTACCCAATTCACCTACACCACATGTCTTTGGACTGTGGGGGAAACCCGGAGGAAACCCGCGCAAACACGGGGAGAACATGAAAACTCTACACAGAAATGCCAACTGACCCAGCCGAGGCTCGAACCAGCGACCTTCTTGCTGTGAGGCGAGAGCGCTATCCACTTCAAAACAGTATTAAAAAATTTTACAATTTATATTATTATTTATAAATATTTTAGAACTTCATTTTTCATTTTTATAGATTTCAATTATTTTCTATTAATCCTGGAATTGTGAAAAAAAGATGGTGGTTTATTAAAAAATTGTATATTAATAATACATATTAAAACACTTATACAAAATAAAACAGGAATGGGCTAACTGTTTTGCTCCAAAACTAATCAAACACACCTAAACATGCTAATCAGTCTTTAAGACAACTAGAAAGTCATAGGCAGGTGTGTTTGAATATGGTTGGAGCAAAACTCTGCAGGAAACCAGCCCTCCAGGCCAGAGTTTCTTATTCCTGAGATAAAACAACAAATATACATACATACAGTACATACATAAATACATACGTACACAGAGAGATAAATTGCTACTGAACTATACAGTCAGTGATCCCCTTTTTTTTAATACAGAAGAGCAGCTGTGACATTTTATTCCACAGGAAAAGTCACACGAGTGACATTCGGATGACATGAGTGTGAGTAAATGATGACAGAATGTCAGGAGTTCAGGAAAGCTTTCTCTTGCTTTTCTTTCGTCTTTTGCCATAAGAAATATTCCACCGTATTTCATATCTGTCCAAATGACACTTCATATACTATTCACTTTCATTTTTCAGAGAGAAGTACTTTCAGATTACGCCAGCACCCCAGATTGCAATGAGAAAGAGAAAGCTCTCTGTTTGATATTTATCTGATATGATCAGTTCGTTTTTGTGGTATTGCTTGAGATATAAACAGCAGTGGAAATAACCACTTCTGGCCTTCACAATTGTCTGTTTCAGGCTAAGATGTCAAAGACTGATTTTATTGTTCCAGACATTCATAAACTCTCACCATATTTTGGATGTAAAGTTTATGAAGAGTTTATTTTTATAGCCATGTTCAATGCTTAAGCTATAGAAGTTAAACTACATCTGTAGCAGGGTTATTCTTGCATGGAGAATAACGAGGTGGTCACTTCATAAAATGTTGTAACACCTCCACCTTTTGACAAAAGGTAGGCAGTCACATCTACAAGTAGGCAGGTAGGCAGTCACATCTACCGACAAACTGCAAGTAATGCTCAAGCACTGGTCTTTTTAAATAAGATAATGCTTTACTGATAAGAATAAAAGAGAACAATGCAAAATGTGTTTGCTTCAAATAGGCAAAATTTCATGATCACCTCTGCCTTTGAGCCAGGAGCAAGCAGGCAAGCAGGTCGCTGGTTAGAGCCCCAGCTGGGTCAGTTGGCATTTCTGTGTGGAGTTTGCATGTTCTCCCCGTGTTCACATGGGTTTCCTCCTGGTGTTCTGGTGTTTCCCACAGTCCAGAGACATGTGCTATAGGTGAATTGCTAAATAAATGATTAAGCTAAATTGACCGTAGTGTATGTGTATGGGTGTTTCCCAGTTCTGGGTTGCAGCTGGAAGGGCATCCGCTGCATAAAACATATGCTGGATAAGTTGGCGGTTCATTCCGCTGTGGCGACATATATATATGTGGCGATATATATATATATATATATATTTCACAAGAAGGTCACTGGTTCGAGCCTCGGCTGGGTCAGTTGGCGTTTCTGTGTGGAGTTTGCATGTTCTCCCCGTGTTGGCGTGGGTTTCCTCCGGGTGCTCCGGTTTCCCCCACAAGTCCAAAGACATGCGGTATAGGTGAATTGGGTAAGCTAAAATTGTCCGTAGTGTATGAGTGTGAATGGGTGTGTATGGATGTTTCCCAGAGATTGGTTGCAGCTGGAAGGGCATCCGCTGCGTAAAACATATGCTGGATAA
>CAIGQW010052715.1:657316-685935 GCA_903798125.1 Danio choprae
CAACATTGTTCAGTCTCATGTAAAAGTACTTGTATAGCCTGTCTTATGTGTATAGTTAAGTATCTTATAGTATATGTTAGTTACTCAAGTTGTTGTTTTTTTTTTAAATAGCTCTTATGTCCAGTGTTGTGTTTGTATTTATGATTAATTTATGTAGCACCATTGTCCAGCGAGATACAAGATTTCATTCCTCTGTATGTCCACACATGTAGCGGAATGACAATAAAGTTCGACTTGACTTGAAATAAATAATTGTTTAATAATAAAATTAATAGATAGTAATAATAGTGTGTCCTTCTCTATACTAGAGCTATAAGGCTAGCATGTAAATGCCTTTAAAACAATCTTTGAGAGTAAAGTCAAGTTTGCCAAATTAAAGTGCGTGGCAGGCTATGACCTTTCTCGTGTGCCTGTGTTTTGTTTTCTGTTTGCTTGCGCCTGCAATTAAAACATCTACAAGTCCGACACATCAATTCAGCCACAACCTTTCAACAACCTGGTCCATTTCAATATTAATTGAGTTTAAAAGATCATGTTGACTTGACCGGGACATATTGTAAATCTTTATAAATCTAGTATATCCACGCTTTCCTCAAAAACCTGTGCAAAGTATGACGCAAATCAAATAATCGGAAAACAAATCAGCTGTGAAGTAATTCAAAAGGGCCAAGCTCCGAAATTAAGATTGAAGATTTCATTGTAGCCCCTTGTCAACAAAAAAAAAAACAAGTGAAAATGTCCTCTGTCTAAAGCTCTTGAGGGCACATAGACAGAAACAGCAAATCGTAATTGTGTTTCCATTCACCTGCATTCCTTAGCCAGTAATTGGACTCAACTAAGGAAGAAGGAGCTGAGTAGCAATTCATAAGAGAAAACAGAAGGCCAAATAGGTGTATTCTCTGTAGTCGCTCATGCAGGTATAGCGTCTGAGTTTAAATGAAAGGGACAGTTTGGGCTGGCACACTAAAGAAAAGCAGTATAACAGGAGTTCAACTACTAAAACTGGTCCTAATAACGAAGCTTATGGTAAAACGGAAGCCATTACAGTTCCACCGAGACCTGAGTAGTTTGTCAGCTCTTAGTCTCAAGGTGTTTTTTAGACTACTTTCACACACCTGAACAGCTCTAGCCAAAAAAACATCGAAGCCTGCTGCCCATGGGATCCCACCATCTGTGACCTCTAGTTCCCATTCCACCCATATATATGGATGCTTGCCTGAACTTCAGAATGTGCCTTGAGGTCAAAGAGGAAGTAATTAGTGGTGAAAAGGAAGGAGAATGCATTAAACCAAGCCACCAGAGAGAGAACCAGGAAAGGGTAGTTCACGGTGTGAGTGAAATCAATAGTCGTATCGAGTGCTGAGACACCGCAGTGCCTGTGTTCCTTCAGGCTAGACTCACAACCACATTTTTGATGCTGCCATATGGCACAGTCAATGAATGAGTCATGTCTCGGCTTTAATATATTCCAAAGGAAGATGTTATAAGCTTCTGTCTGGATGATGATTTAATAATGCCAAAAAAACTAACCCTCAGACTCAAAGTATTGATTTACGCAACCTAAAAAAAAACCATTGATATCCAGTACGGGGTCACTGCTTACTGGGTGGCTGGGGTGAATGGCCCAGCTACAGCATGTTTCAAAAGCACTTGAGGGGCTTTACATCTGAATTCATTTTTCATGAAGAAACTGCAAAAATGGACTGGGGGAAACTGGAAAAGACTGCAGTCATGCATGTTGTGGTATTAATAAATGTAGCTAGGTAAAAGGGTGTTTGACAAAACTGTCATGGTTTAGTGAATTAAAGGCTGACTTAAACAAAAAAAGAAACCAAAAATCCCATAATTATTTACTATCTATTAAGGTCAGTGGAGTGTTTTGAATGGCACTGATTCATTTTCATTTCATGGAGAGTTTGAACATACTTCAGAATGCCATCTTTTGTGTTCTGCAGAATAAAAAAAAAGTCTCACGTTAGGCTGGGCATACTCTGTGTGATTTCTTTGTGATTTCCATGTGATTTCAGCATGTAACACACGATATACTGGAAGATTGCATCCCATGTAAAGCAAAAGCTCATGATTCATGTGCTCACATTATATGGTCCAATTGCTCAGCAGCGGCTTGACTTAAGTATACTTGACTTTTTTTGTGTAATGGTGGTTGGCAAACCAGTATATGGTGTATTTACTGTGCACCACCCAATAGGAAGGAGTGTGAGCTTGGGTGGAAATGAAGAAATTCCCATTCATTTTATTTTTTTTTTTACAAATTAGATCTGTATCTCAAAAATATCTAAACAGAATATCATACACTTTTTATTGTTTCTGTGCATTCTGAAACATATTCATTATACTGCATCAGTGCACCCCTGTGAAATCAGAAGTGTGTGTGTTTGTTTCGGGGTTTTTTTGTTGTTGTTGTTTTTTTTCATTCTTCTCAGGTGCAGTGAGGACCCAAACACTGAGTTAAACTCAGTCAGTTGGTCGAGGGACGAGCAAAATATCTGACATGTCAGAAAACTATCCGATCATTCGATTGCTGATCAGGAGAGTTTAATTGCCTCTCTGTTCCCCATGTACACTGCACAAACACAGCACAACAAATGATGCACAAAGTTGAAATTCGACTAAATTCAAAGTAGTCGCATGAGTCAGAATTCATCTCAAAATCGGACCCAAAAATAGCAGTGTAAGCCCCACTTTAGCACACATCACATTGTGCTAGTGTAAGCACAGTATAAGGACTTAAGTATACAGACCGTCTTAACTGAACAAAGAGCAGGTATGTAACTAATCAAACAATTAGTGACTATGACGACAAATTCAATTCAAGTTTATTTGTATAGAGCTTTTACAATAGTTATTGTTTTAAAGCAGCTTTACAAAAGGTGCACATTGTTGCATTTCAATCAAAATCAGAAAAAATAAGCATATAGTTACAAAAAAACATGACAACCAAAGTCACAGGAGGGAAAAGCATGAAACAGTGAGAAAGTCCATGAAATGTGAATGGAAACAATGCCTGATACACAACAAAAACAACATTAGGATGCGTACATTTTTTTGAATAAACTATTCATTTAAATGTGCAGAATTCAGGATTGACACCTACTGGTTAAACTAGATATTGCAGTCCTGATTCAAAATATTGGATAGGGTTTTTTTTAACCCCTTATTCCCTCATCCTCTAACTTGACACAGATTGTCAGATTGGCGACTCTAACATGAATGAGTATGCCTGATGTTCGAGCCTTACACTGTGAGCTGTTCATCTAATATTTACTTTCATAATATTTCTATTGTTTGTAAATAAAAAAAACACCTCATGAATGCATCTCATTTCAGAGGCTGCTACGGTCCTCCGGAGGTCACATTTTTGTCTTCATCCGCATACAATGAGGGAGCCTTCAAGTCTGAAATGAAATATGCTGTTTTCCGCCAAGACAACCCAGGGTGCCAAAATATAACTTGATAAACTGTTAGTGGGTGGAGTTACTCAGACAAAAATAAGACATTTTCAAAGGATAATAACTGACTTTAGCAATTTTTTTCCATATAAACAAGAATGTTAACTTAGCATCTTTATAAAATAACTTTATAAAATATAACAGTTTGCATGTTCTCCCCGTGTTCACGTGGGATTCCTCTCGGTGGTCCGGTTTCCCCCAAAAGTCCAAAGACATGCGGTTTAGGTGAATTGGGTAAGCTAAATTGTCCGTAGTGTATGAGTGTGTATGGATGTTTCCCAGTGATGGGTTGCGGATGGAAGGGCATCCGCTACCTAAAACATATGCTGGATAAGTTGGCGGTTCATTCCGCTGTGGCAACCCCAGATTAATAAAGGGACTAAGCCAAAATAAAAATGAATGAATGAATGAATGAATTAATGAATGCAAACATATGGCATTATTATGCTTTAAAAAGATTAATATTAAAGGTTTAGGAATAGCTTAGGTTTTTTAGCCAATACACAAACCAGTTAAGACACAAATAAGCACAGAATTATAAGAAGATTTATGAACTATTCTTTTTATTTAATAGGCTAATCACTGCAACCTCGCTATAGAGGTTACCTTGATTATTTCACCCCAAAATACACCTGCCCTATAGTGCTGAAGGGTGAAGTCAATGGCAGTGAATTATGCCTGTGCCTCGCCTGAATAATTGAGCTATAATGAGAAGCATTTTTCTCTGAGAAACAGTAGGTGGTAGAGAGGAGAGAGCAGCAAAGTGGACTTCAGCCATTACTCATTGAAAGGGGACAGCGGTTAAAGAATTTCATTCATACAGCATACCTACTGTACCACCACATGGGGTATCATCAAAACATTTGGTGAACAAACGTCTGATAAAATGATATCTTTAATTCTGGCTGGTTTCATTCAGCGTGTTGGTTTTTGTGCTTATTGGCATAGTTCAAAATGGCAGCCTGAAGAGAAACAAGTTGACAAAGCTCTCAGTAAAAAGGACTATGGTTTATTAATGTGTTAGTGTCCAGATGCATCGGGCATAAAAATGAGACACTTTGTTCCTAGAAAGAAGAGGAAAAACGCAGCCACCCATTCGTATGTAGCCCCAGTTTTGCAGGCTACATTGTTTAATCGCTTTGTGAGTACATTTGTATGGAAAATTATGCAAAGCCGCTCACCGTGCATAACCGCAGTGAGTCTGAAGATCCTGGAGGGAGTTAGGGAACTCTATTTATGAAATGTAAAGCAATCTTTGATTATTTTCTTGGGTGAGGTAGAATGATGAAGTGGAGGGTAATTGAATGCAATAGAAGTCACCTTGGATAAGTGTCTGCGTGACCGTTAATGAGACCGGACACTTCACAACGAGAGCGCAAAATATCAGCTGATAAACACCAGTCATGCTCGGATGAAAAACCCATATCTCAGGATATGACAACAAACTTAGCATGCATTAACTTTAATTGGACTCCAGTCTTTCTAGGATACAAAAGGCAATGTTCAGAAACAAACTTATTACCAGTGTGATTGCAGAGAATTGTGGCTGATAATTTACACATTACCACTAATGTGTTCTGATAATGGACACGTTACTACAAGAAAATGCACCTGGCTTCCCTTCTAGATCGTTCAAACAGTGATACAGTGAAGAAAATACTCATAAACATAAGAATGCATTCATTTGAAAACCTATTATAACAAACATGGTACACACACATAAACTTATAATGCATAACCACCGATAAAAGCAATTTTCCACATCGTTGGTTGGTGATCAGGGCTGTCAATGAAGATGAGAAAACACATCACATATGTGCTGAGTGTAAATCACATTTACAGCACATATTGTGTGACTGACAACAACACTGCAGTTTTTAACCTCTGCACTACAAACATAGTGTGGAACATCTGCAAACTTTTTACAAATCTGATCTGCAATTAAAGGGATAGTTCACCCAAAAATGAAAATTCTGTCACCATGTTTTAATCTATTTGAGCTTCTTTCTTTGTTGAACAAATAAGAAGTTATTATGGAAATGCTGGTAGCTGGCACCCTTTGACTTTCCATAGTAACATGTTTTACTATTATGGAAGTCAATGGCTAGCAGCAAAAAGAGAAAAATAGAAAAAAAGAAGAAAGCCAAACCACTTGAGGGAGATCATTTTTATTTTCGAATGAACTACTGATGATGACAAGTTAGACAGAACTAAGCCAAATTCTGTCAATGAAGATACGAATCATTAACATTTAAATGGTTATGAAAGGTTTAGTTAATCTTCAGAACTTAATGAGTCGTGATGAGAGAATGTTTATTAGAATTTGTTTTCTATTTAAACTTGTTGAAATGGAAAGTACAAAGTTTTAGTTTTCTCTTTTTTATTCCTTCCTTCATTCATTTTTTGTTTCGGCTTAGTCCCTTTATTAATCAGTGGTCGCCACAGTGGAATGAACCACCAACTTATCCACCATATGTTTTACGCAGTTTATGCATGTTTAACATGCAAACTCCACACAGAAGTCCCAACCGAGGCTTGAACCAGCGACCTTCTTGCTGTGAGGCGATAGTGCTACCCACTGCGCCACCGCACCACCCTCTCTTCTTTTGAATTTGTAGAATTATTTATTATTAATTTAAAAGATGGGCTGCACGGTGGCGCAGTGGGTAGCACAATCACCTTACAGCAAGAAGGTCGCTGGTTCAAGCCTCGGCTGGGTCAGTTGCCATTTCTGTGCGGAGTTTGCATGTTCTCCCCGTGTTGGCGTGGGTTTCCTCTGAGTGCTCTGGTTTCCCCCACAAGTCCAAAGACATGCGGTACAGGTGAATTGGGTAGGCTAAATTGTCCGTAGTGTATGTGTGTGAATGATTGTGTGTGGATGTTTCCCAGTGATGGGTTGCAGCTGGAAGGGCATGCGTAAAACATATGCTGGATAAGTTGGCGGTTCATTCCTCTGTGGGAGATTAATAAAGGGACTAAGCCGAAAAGAAAATGAATGAATGAATGAATTTGAAAGATTAGAACCACAAAACAGACAATAAGAAATTTAATTTCAGTGCATCTATTGTTTTGTTATTAATTTATGCAGTGGTGTCATCAAACCCCTGAAGATTGACATTGTCAAGTTATATTTACCCCAAAACCTTATTTATCTAAATATTAAAAACACTATTACAAAGGGTCTTTATCAATAAAATATATTCTTCAGGTATATCCATAACCATTCATTCATTTTCCTTTAGCTTAGTCCCTTATTTATCAAGGATCGCCACAGCGGAATGAACCGCCAACTATTCCGGCACATATTTTATGCAGCGAATGCCCTTCCAGCCATAACCCAGTACTTGGAAACACCGATACACTCTGACATTTACAGACACTCACACACTATGGCAAACTTCACACAGAAATGCCAACTGCCCCAGCTGGGATTCGGACCAGTGACCTTCTTGCTGTGAGGCGACAGTGCTAACCACTGAACCACCGTGCCGCCCCTATGCATAATCATTGAACTACAATAGCAAAAATACTGTATGTAAAATTTAAATCAATAACTACTTTCTTTTCTTTTGTATCTTAAAGTTGGCCAGATCCACAGCATTATCTATCCTACTCAAAGAAAATGTCGATAGTCTGTGCTGTAAACAGAGATCTTGATAATTATATATTAACCAGATCCAGATGCTAAGCTCTAATTGTGCACTTTGCCCCATACAGACTAATGTTTGAACCCATTTGGATTTAAATTAAATCATGTGGCTCATTCCTCAGTCTTTATAGAGCCACGTAAGTCATGATCTTGCAGCCCCTCGTGCCCACCCTCCTATTTATCCCATTTTAATTGGCAATAGGAGAAGATGAAACATGCTTTTATGTTATCCTAAACAATTGTACCATTCATCATTTGGGTTTTATTAAGTAAATATGGGAATGTTTATGAGACAGCCATAGCCTGTAGAATACAACATGTGGCACAGACAAAACAAATAAAGTTAGAGCTGCATGATATTGAAAAAACTGACATTGCGACAATTTGTTTAGCTCTGATATATATTGTGATATGAATATACTTTCACAAGATGATTTAAATAACTCTATTTGGGAAGAGGGCCTCACAGTGGCGCAGTGGGTAGCACGTTTGCCTCACAGCAAGAAGGTCGCTGATCGCTGGTTCGAGCCTCGGCTGGGTCAGTTGGCCTTTCTGTGTGGAGTTTGCATGTTCTCCCTGTGTTGGCGTGGGTTTCCTCCGGGTGCTCCGGTTTCCCCCACAAGTCCAAAGACATGCGGTACAGGTGAATTGGGTAGACTAAATTGTCCGTAGTGTATGAGTGTGAATGAGTGTGTATGGATGTTTCCCAGAGATGGGTTGCAGCTGGAAGGGCATCCGCTGCGTAAAACATATGCTGGATAAGTTGGCGGTTCATTCCGCTGTGGCGACCCCAGATTAATAAAGGGACTAAGCCGAAATGAAAATGAATGAATATTTGGGAAGAATTCATAATTTTACATTGTTAGGGAGTGCATATGCATACAATATACTAATTAAATTACAAGCATAAAAGTATTGAGATAAAAATAAAATGTAAAATAACACTGTATACAGTAGGGCTGCGCAATATATCGTTTCAGCATTGATATTGCAATGTTCAAATATGCAATAATCACATTGCAGGATCTAAACTTTCAGTTCAGTTTAAGTTCAGTTTTAGTTCATTCATTCATTCATTAGGAAATTTGAGTGGGATTATAGGAAACCAGGAACCACATTGTAGAGTCATTGTGAAGTTTAACCTTAATAGAGTAAAAGGTTGCTTTGTTTTTAAGGCCTATGACTGTGACATTTCATGTGTATTTAAACCATTTGTGTATAAGAAATTATAACATTTGTAGTTTTAACAAAGAATAATTGTAATTTTATACTTTGAAATTGAGCTATTCAAGTCATCTGGTGAAATTATATTCATATTGCATTATATATCGCAGAAAAACAAAACATTGTAATGCAAATTTTTTTCCAGTTTAATGCAGACTTAGTATATAGCATTAAATCTTTCATCAAAGTTGTCCTAAAACTCATCAACACTCATTCTTGTCTTAGGACAATTTTGAAAAACTTTTTCGACCAAATTCAAATGTTGACTACTATAGTCTTCTGTAGCGAGTGGAGCGGGGCTGAGAGCCGTGGGAGTGGTTCGTGGCCGGTGACACGAGTGTAAGTATCAGGCCTGGAGTTTGTTTCGTTTTACTTTTAGTATGAACTTTTTATTATTTTCATTATAAAAGTGTTCAAATGTAGTGACACGGTGGCTCAGTGGTTATCACTCTCACCTCACAGCAAGAAGGTCGCTGGTTCAAGTCCCGGCTGGGCCAGTTGGCATATATTTATGCAGTTTGCATGTTGTGTTCGTGTTCGTGTTCGCATGGGTTTCCATGGGTTTCCCCCACAGTCCAAAGACATGCGTTATAGGTGAATTGAGCAAACTAAATTGGTCATTCATTCATTTTCATTTCGGCTTAGTCCCTTTATTAATCTGGGGTCGCCACAGCGGAATGAACCTCCAACTTATCCAGCATACGTTTTACGCAGCGGATGCCCTTCCAGCTGCAACCCATCTCTGGGAAACATCCATACACACTCATTCACACACATACACTACGGACAATTTTAGCTTACCCAATTCACCTATACCGCATGTCTTTGGACTTGTGGGGGAAACTGGAGCACCTGGAGGAAACCCACGCCAACACGGGGAGAACATGCAAACTCCACACAGAAAATAAAATATTTCACTCCATTAGGGTTCAACTTTCCATGTAATCTGAACTGTGTTTTCTACTTAATTATAATCCTAACTCGATATTGTAGATCCTGTGATGTGATTATTCCAGATTCGCTCATTGCGATATCGATGCTGAAACAATATATTGTGCAGCTGTACTTTCAGCTCTTTAAAGAACACTATGTGCTTAACAAATTGATTTAAAAAATAATGCTACTAGTTCTAGTAATTTGTAAATCTAGTTTTAAAGGACCTGATTGGGATGGACAACTATTTTCCTTCTACATAAGAAGACAGAAGGTGACATGCTAAATACGCAAAAAGCATATTTTTGGCTAATCACGTTTGACTTTCTGACTCGTGAAGTCTGGTATGCTTGAAAATAATGTGCTACCTTGAAGTGCGGTTGATTACAGAACTCTCTTTGCAGATGTTAACATGCTATTGTTGATTGTTTGTCTGTATGGAAAATAAGATAGCAGTGCAATGAAGTGTCTTGAGCAGTACAATTAGTATGTCCTTTACCTCCTCCAATTATAATGGCAAATCTGTCTGAGAGGCACCTGATTTTGTATTCAGCCGAGGACGCCAGCCATAAATATTCACAATTGTACCGTGCATAAGAGATTGCAGTTGATTGTATCTTTTGTTTACACTTCAGGAACATTGTGAATAGAATTATTAACAAATACAAGCACAGGGGTTTTTGAAAAAGCTAGTTCTTTTTTCAAAAGACACAGAAGGATTCTTGATAACTGATACCGTTTGAAATACGTTTTCTATTGAGCGTATTTTCACCCTAGAGTACAAAAAAAGTATTTTGTGTGTGTATCTGTAAGTTGAGGGAGATCATTTTTATTTTTGAATGAACTACTGATGATGACAAGTTAGACAGAACTAAGGCAAATTCTGTCAATGAAGATACGAATCATTAACATTTAAATGGTTATGAAAGGTTTAGTTAATCAGAACTTAATGAGTTGTGATGAGAGAATGTTTATTAGAATTTGTTTTCTATTTAAACTTGTTGAAATGGAAAGTACAAAGTTTTAGTTTTCTCTTTTTTATTCCTTCGTTCATTCATTTTCTTTTCGGCTTAGTCCCTTTATTAATCAGGGGTCGCCACAGCGGAATGAACCACCAACTTATCCACCATATGTTTTACGCAGTTTATGCATGTTTAACATTATGAAATAATGCTACACTACAGCCACAAGACAAGACAAAGTCAAAATTACAAAAAAATAAAGTTACAAAACATTATATGGGCAACACTTTGACAATAAAACTGGATAATACATGAACAATTCGAAGAAATGTTTTTTTACAAAGCATTCTATACTGTATAGAATACAGTAACAATTACAAGAAATAAAGTATTAATTACAAAACATTATGTAACAATCATGCAGAAACAATTCAAAGCAGTAATGATTTTAAAAACTACAGTAACATTTCCTAGAAATAAAGTACTAGTTACAAACCATTGCAAAGCTGTTTGAGATGTAAAGTCACTTTGAAGAAATAGTTGAAGAGAAATATAGTTTAATTACATGAGATCATCTTTACAAAAAAATTATGTAACACTTTAAGATATAAAGATTAAGAAAAACGGTAGCAAGTTTAAGAAATATCGCAACAGTTATGCAAAGCACTGCCTTTGAGATTTAAGTCACAATAAAAATAAATATAACAGTAGCAACAAAAACACTTTAGAAAAGTTTTAAAGGCAAAACATTATGTAACACTATTATATGTTAATGACAGGTTTCCATCGTTTTCTATTTCATGTTTTACAGTAATTATATATTTATTTCTGCAGACACAACTACAATGTATAATACTTCTGTTAAGAAATAATAAATCCTTCTATAATGCTCTAGTACACTGATTTAGCACTCAAGAAAACATTTTCCTTATCCTCCCCTATTAACCCCTAATTTTGGCCTATTGCTATTTGGCCTTCTGAGAAAATTCTTGAGAACATCTTAAATCACACACAAAAATGGTTTTTACCCACAGGCTATTTGGCCCTTTTACCAGGCTCTCAATCTATAATCCTTGTCGATCATCTTTCACACGCTGTTTCAGTGCAATCATTATTTTGTGCCTTGCTGTGAAGCAGATCCCCTTTGTATGTATACATCAATGTGTTTTTTTATGATCAGTCAGTTGGATCAGTACGAAGTGATGTTGCAAACCATAATGGAAACATTGATCTCGGTACGTACAACACAAAAACAATAAGTAATCTCTAGCAAAATGTGGGTTTAATTATTTCTTTGAAGATATTTCTTTTGAGTATCCAGTTGCATTTCATAAAAATGTATTATGTTTTTGTTCCAAAAGCTAATTGATGTTTTCTAATATATAGCAAAACATTCAATCTTCGCATGCTGAACAACATAAAAATAAACAAATAAACAAATAAATAAATAAATAAATAAATAAATAAATAAATAAATAAATAAATAAATAAATAAATAAATGAAAGATTAGATTTCTATTTAAATACATGGCTTCCCACAAAACTCAAATTTAAGAGAGTATTGCTGTAAAGAGAAATTGATTTTTGAAATTGAGGCAGATTTTGGAGGATACTTTGGCCTATTTTGACTTGGTACCCAAGTGCTGAGTGATTGCACAGTTTTGGCACAGCGCTGCAATTTCAACATTTTCAATATTTCTGGGGGGAAAAAAATACTTTTTGCCACAATTTACTTTTTGCCATGAATGTATTTTGGCCCAGACAGTGAGAGCAATTTACACCAAAACCTGCATCATTTTAAATCAATTCCGCAATGAATCAATAGCAAACAATCCAAACTAACTCTTCCCATTACCAAAGTTTTTCTTACTTAAATAAGTTTTCTTTTTCACTTATCAAATTTGTTTATGCCTAGTTTTCTTGTTTTAACAAATTTGACATTCCTCCACGTTTTCACTTATTGTGACAATAGTTTTAACATTTTGCACTTTTTTTTTTACATTTATCCAAGGAAGTTTGTCAAATTTGCACCTGGATTGCTTTGACAATTTCAAGACATCAACATATATTCGACAGTTTTCCACAACACTTTGGCCTACACTGTAAAACATTCTGGGTTCCATACAATTCTTTCATGTTATCCCAACATAAAATGATTAAGTTAACTTAATTGTTTTTACACATTTAAGTGGATTGAACATAAAACAATTACGTTGTCTCCCAAAAAAACTCCCAAATTGTGTTGTTTCCGCTCATTTTAAATAAGTAATCTGAACAAGCAGCAGAAATCTTTTATATATTTGGGATTTTTTTCCCAAGCTATAACAAAACATTTTGTACAATCAAGGTTGTATTTTTTTTCCCATAATGACCCTTGCCACAGAAATAAATTCACAAACAAGTTAAATTAAAATAAAATTGCAACAGAAATAGATATAAATATAGTACAGCAAAATGGAATAAAATAAAACTAAGTAAAATAAAATAGAAAATATTTTTTACAGTATTGTATACATTTACACTTAGACAATATCAATTGTAAAAATAATTCAATAAATAAATACCTACATGATAATACAAATCAATAATCTGACATATTTATAGTGGTTTTCTGCCTAAATCAGAATCAGAATGGGTTTTATTGCCAAGTGTGCTTACACACACACGAGGAATTTGTTTTGGCTACAGAAGCTTTCAGTGTACATAAAGTGACAACACAAAATAAATATGAAAAAGACAACAAACATTAAACAGACATGCAATCAGTCAAAAAGCTCTGGATGTCGAATCGTATGTACAGATTTGTTATAAATATACAAGTTATAAGGTGCTGTGTACAACTGCGTAGAAAAAGTATTGCACTGTAAATTGTTATAAGGTGCTGTGTACGAGTGCGTATGAAAAAGTATTGCACGTTTGTTGCACAGTAGGGGAATATTTAACTGTTCATGAGGTATCTGAATCTGAAACCTAAACAAATCTGAAACCAAACAATATTGGTGATCACATTTAAACCTGTTTGCACAGATTTCTTTATATAAATCAGTTAAGAGGGAGAATCTTCAGCAAAAATCATTTTTTGAGTGTATTATGACAGCACTTATCACACGGGAGGCCCTGGCGATCACAGTTTTGGCACAATACGGTGACCATACAGCAGTAAAGATTATTAAATGCCCACATCTCTCACAGCATTACACGAAACCAATATGTAAGCAACTTGCTTAATGCTCCATTTCTAATCAGTTCTGCATTTCCTCATTCACACAACCCTCTTTCTGATTTATTAAATGTGTATCTGCCTCCCATTGCCCAATTAAGATTTTTCTTAAGCAGATCCTTTTAATGACCTCATAAATCAGAGCAACCTGATACATGACCTGTCATGCGAGCAGGAACTCTACTCATGCCAAGAGATATCAGGGGAATTACAGCACAACCTAAGGCAGTAGACAGGCTGCTGATAAGCCAAGTGTGCATGGCCGATGTGTTGCATATCACATTTAAAAGCTGGTCTAATCAAAATAAACCAAACTTTCTATCTCTAGGCTCTAAAATCAGTGGAGTGGCTTCTGTGCTCAACTGTAGTGTTACGACTTTCATACCTGTAAAAGATAAAGTGCCATATGGTAAAGGGAAAAAATGATCTGCAAATGGAGGAGAATCACAGATTAATTACTCACCATTTCTCCTTCGTAAAATCACACTGTCAGCATCTTCGCCGAAGCAAAAATTCTAAAAAGAATTTATGCTGTGAACAGAGAATTGAGAAATTTCACAGTGCCAGGCAAATAGCATGTAATAATGGGCTAGATAAAAGCAAGAAATTATTTAAGCATGAAATTAATTGTGGAGCTTGATAAAGGACTTTGGTGTGACAGGGATAAATGGTTTTGATTTATTTAATAAGGATACCCGCTCTCATAATACTCCATAACACAGTAAGAGCTCTGCTGTGGTTTATTTGCTCCTTAAGCTAGACTTGGGCTCAGATGTACTCCAGCAACACACCATCTAATCCTGAAGACAGCAGACATAACGGAAAAAGACTTTCATGGAGAATATTTCTTCGTGAACAAAAAGTCTGATATAGTGTTTTACTGTATACACTTACATATTTTAACCTTAAAACAATATTTTTTTTAAATACTGACTATGTAAAAAGCCTCTTTTTTCTGTGGTCGATACTTTTAGCATGCCACTTTGAAATGAATTATATTAGCAATTTGTCATTTTAAATGTTCAACCCTTACATTATTCTGATGGCTAAATTGCATTTTGGCCCATAACAGAGTAGGTCATTACTTTTCAAGCAGCTTACATTAGCAATGCCCTTTCTCGCCAATTCAAATTTAACTGACTTTTGCAGCAATTTCATGCTAGCAATCCAAAGAATGAACCATAGCATTAATATGTTCAGCCTGCTTAACCAGCAGAAATAACGTTAATGTAATTTTGTGTTTTACACTTTGTTTTTAGATACAGAAAAACAGGAAAACGGGACCTGAACAAATCACAAATATTTGTTAGTGTCCTTTGGAAAATTACTTTTTTACTCATTTTCTGTCCTGCTCTTAAAGACTTATTAGGATCCAAGTCTTGGGAGAATCTCAATGGAAGTGAAATGAAATTTAAAGCAGGTACTCATTTAGTTTTAATGCATTCAAGACTTCAGGGGCCATTCCAGGTTTATTCCCATCCAATCACATTGAGTTTTTGATCCATGACCAGCCACATCAGTGCCATTTTCAACCTCAACCATCCATTTTCAACTCACCTGCTGTCTGCCTTTCAGCCTGCTGATGGTTTCACGCGTTGCAGTTCTGTCCAAAAAAATACTGTGAAATCCAAAAGAGGCAGTAGCAATAACTGCAAAACCGGGCCATCGGGAGTGTTCATTTTCAAAAGCTCTTCAGGTGAGTGCTCTAGTCCAATAGCTTTAAAATGTATAATTATTTGCCCCTTTAAAAGGTCACCAACTTTAGCTTCTTTTAACTCTCTTTATCCTGTCATTCACACTGTATAAAGTTTTAATAAAGGTGACTCAACTTTCAGGTCATTTAGATTATTTCCTGGCCCTTAATCTCCATGTGATGCTGAGGAATCGACCCTGTGTCAGAGTTAACACTGGTAAGATTGAAACAGATGGCTAATAGATGGTTTTTCATATTGCTTTTTACTTTGCACTTATCACATTCCATTATTTATGAGGAGAAGTGCTAGTCTAAATCATTTATTTAGTTCCTTAAACATGATTTTATTAAAGAAACAGGATTTTTTTTAAATGTAATTTAAATTTAATTACAACTAAACTAAACCTGAAATAAATGTTAAAATAATCAACTAAGGGCCTCACGGTGGCGCAGTGGGTAGCTTGATCGCCTCACAGCAAGAAGGTCGCTGGTTCGAGCCTTAGCTGGGTCAGTTGGCATTTCTGTGTGGAGTTTGCATGTTCTTCCCGTGTTTGTGTGGGTTTCCTCCGGGTACTCCGGTTTCCCCCACAAGTCCAAAGACATGCGGTACAGGTGAATTGGATAAGCTAAAATTGTCCGTAGTGTATGTGTTTGAATGAGTGCGTGTGGATGTTTCCCAGTGATGGGTTGCAGCTGGAAGGGCATCCGCTGTGTAAAACATATCCTGGATAAATTGGCGGTTCATTCCGCTGTGACGAACCCAGATTAATAAAGGGACTAAGCTGAAAAGAAAATGAATGAATGAATGAATAATCAACTAAAGCAAGAGCACTCAGGTTCAGAGCTCAAGGGAGCACTAAACTACATAAAGTGTGAAAGGTCACAAATTACAATTTGCCTTATAAGACTCAATTTAAGAAAATGTTTGCAGTTTTACTGTCTTGTCCTTGTGTTATTTAAAAAAATCATAATAATACTGAAAATGAAAAAAGTGGAACAAACAGTGGATTAATGACATTAAATATAGACTAATATTATATTTTAATATTTAATAATTTATTAAGGCATACAGTATGATATATTGTCCTGAGAACTGTGCTGAGAACCAGGCCTGAAACATGTGTTTTTGTATGTGTTTCACCCTTCATGGACGAGACTTGCTTATGCTTTGATGTATGTTTATTTTATCGTTAAATAGATTGAAACATACGACCTTTTTCCGCCTTCTTCTTCCCAATGGTTAGTAAGCCATTTAACCTTGTTACATATTTATTACACAAATTGATACAATTATTTATATTTTATTTCTAAGGGCACATTTTATACTCAGGGTAGCTATACAGAGTTGTTGCTGTTATTAATATTATTGATATTTTTAATATGACTAGTAATGGTATAGTCGTAGTAGTACAATAGCATCTAGTTCGAATTCATTCGTAGCCCTCAGGAATTTAAATCTGCAGAAACGAATACTCTCATCACATCCAAAAACATCCTACAATTATTACACAATTTTACTAAAAGGTTCACTGTGATATCAGTGATGTAGGGATGACAGCTCCGTTCATTGTTTTGGGAATTATTTTTGCTTTGCAGTTTTAATACATTTGTTATTTATTCTGCTCAGAAGACCATCTGCCATTTACACAATGCAAAGTGTTAGGAATATCAATGGCAATTAAATGATAAAAGCATAAAGCCAAACATTTGTGCTACTTTTGAGCGCAAATTAAAATAAAATATACATTCATTTTTAGATCCAGACAGCCCACATGTTGAGAGCCCCTAAAGAATAAAAAAAAAAAATGTAAATAGTAAAAGTATAGTTAAAAGTAATATTGTTTGTTTAATATAATTACTAATGTTTGTACTATAGTAAAATATGTAAAAAAAAAAAAAAAAAAGTAAACATTCTGTGTAACACGTTTTTATATTTTTTTAATATTTTGTTTATATACCATAATAAACTTTATGTTTAATATTTTGCACAATCCTTCAATCCTTCCCCCCACAAGTCCAAAGACATGCGCTATAGGTGAATTGGGTAAGCTAAATTGTCCATAGTGTATGACTGTGAATGAGAGTGTATGGGTGTTTTCCAGTGATAGGTTGCAGCTGGAAGGGCATCTGCTGCGTAAAACATATGCTGGATAAGTTGGTGGTTCATTCCGCTGTGGTGACCCCTGATAAATAAAGGGACTAAGCCGAAAAGAAAATGAATGAATGAATGTATTTGAAAAATTAAAGAAAGCTATAAAAAAATATGTTTCTATGCATTATATTTTTTCACTCTTGTAACACATCAAACTAACCTTTAGTTGAATAGTAACTGTACAATAATAAAACTGCTACTTGCTATTTAAAATAATGCTGAATTCAATGTGTTACTTACAGACTCTTGGTTTAATATCTGAAAAATGTCTTGCAATTTCTGAGTCAAAGTCTAATCCCCAAGTTTCCAATACAGTGCTATTGTCCACTCAACCTGGTACATCCACCTCAATTACATAGCAATACTTTAGCAGAAATAAGTACTTTAACCTCAACATTCACCTTTAACTCTTAGACAGACCCACTCAAAACTACTTCACTTCGTTTTGCCGTCATGAACAGGAGAATATAAGAGCATGTGGCATGTGAGTACATCAGATCCTGAAGGCGTTCTGGCCTTTAGGTCACCAGTGCTGTCAGTGTGTGAATGCCACAATTAATCTTAGCCAGCCCATTTCAGACATGCTTTCAGACAGCAGATCCATTCATCAGCCCCAAACAGTCCCAAAGCCTGTGATTATTCAGCACCGACAGACCGCATTTTATCAAGGAAGAAGGAAAGGAACACAGAGTGATTTATCAACTGTTCCACATATGATCCCCGTCCAGAAGAAGAGTGAGATTAGTCAACTGGTAATGGTTCTGCATCTTAACGAACCATGGGCTGACCCCTAAAAGCAAGACAAAATCATTAATGGAATAATGATACAATCAAAAATCAAAACTGTACTTACAGCAAAGACACGATGGATGACAGATGGCGATAAATGGAAAACAAAAGAGTGACTGAATTGAAAGAAGTTGTGTTTCAACTGATCATAAGAGGAAGTATTTTCTGGCATGATGTAAAGAAGATTGCGTCTCATCTGTCTTCCATATACTGGCGAAGTTTGATGCCCCATCAATGAATGGACCCCGATTCATCCCCAAGACTCATTAGCTTGTGACAGACGTTATGGACCATTTACTAGATTTGAAAAGCATGAGAGTTTTATCCCGATTCATTCCCAGAGTCAACTTTCTGCTTTTGTTGCTTTGATTTGTTATACTTGAGAGTGTTTGTAAAGGCAGTTGGAATATCAATATATTAAATATATCACTCATATTTTTTAACTAAATTAAATATATACACACACCAATTATATGCAAAATAGTGATGGCCAATTCGCAATTGAATCATACTTTTTAACTGGATCTTCTAAGTGAACTGGTTAAACCAGTTCACCAAATCGAACTAAAACATAAGAACACTGTTTGCGTCTCCAGTAAGCACTTATCCAAAAATTACTTTTATTTTAACATGCCTGATACCCTCTCTGACTCGAAATAAACCAAGTTCCCAAGTTTTTCAGTTACTAGAACAGTACACTGAGATCCAATTTGAGAACTGGTAAACTGATAATACACTGCACATGCATGATGCATCAGGTGATGAACCGAACACAAACAGTACATGACAGCCTGCTATGACTGACACAGCAGCACAATAGCGTCTGAACCAAACTGATTAACATCTGAACAACTGATTAAGCTGCAGCACACATAAACCGAGGGCTTAAATGAATATTAACCCTAATAATAAATATTTATATTTTTTAAATAAATAGTTTAGGTTAAATAGGTTAGGTTAGATCAAAATGCAGTATTTATTAAGAGTAGGCAGGCAGGCAATGATCAAAACAGGAGTAGACAGTCAAAGATAATGTTCAAAGATAATCCAAAGCATAATTTAAATACAGATGATAGGGTCAAGATGGGTGGCAAACAATCTGAAACAGTCCAAAGGGTCAAAACACGGCAAGAACAAGCATAAATGTTTTGAAATGCAGCAACCGCTAGCAAGACTCAACCACATATGCGTGTATGAATGGAGTATTTATAGTCCATAAAATCAGTAATGTCCTACAGCTGTGTCAGTGTAATCAGAGGGTGAACTGAAACTGGTGTGGGGATGCAAGGCATGATGGGATTTGTGGTCTAGAAGGATGATACAATGAGGGCTTTTCAGTGACCCGCAAAGGCAACACTTCTGGTCATCACAACAGTTATATTCATTAAAGAGAAAGAAAAAACAGTTTTAAACACTGATGATATGAAATGAGCACTGTATTAAAAATATTACACTAAGCTTAGCATATTTCTGAACGAATCTGATCTTAAAGCATGGACATGATATTTTAATCACATATTAAAATAGAAAAACTGTTATTTTTAATTGTTTCAAATATTTAGCAATATTTCTGTTGTATTAATATTACAGTTTAATCAAATTAATAAATCAAGTCTTGGCAAGCATAACAGAAAGCTATTTTATAAACTATATAAACTTAACAAGCCAAATTGACCTGACATTGTAACATTTCATTGATTAACTCTGTTTGCTCAGCTCTACAATTTACCTTTACAAACACAGTTTAACATTCTGTTCTCTCCTATTTCCATCTGTGATATTTCTCACTTATATCAAACCTCACACAGCTCACACACAATGTCTCTGGGGCTCCTAGAGTTTACTTCTCTGGTAATAATTACTGGGGCTTTTCGAAAATCAGTTTGCATTAGCTATGAATCTTAATGAGTCCCTCAGGGTAAAAGCACTCGACACTTTTACAAAGATTTCTCTTTCTAATACATGGCTTGGCCTCTGATATTTTATAATCTCGAATATTACTTACAGAGCCACAGGGAGGTATTACTTCAATAGACAAAAACAAGTTCTGAACATTTTCTTACGCACGCTATAAATGAAAGCGTTGCCCATGTGCTTCTGCTCTATAAAGCACAAGCCCATTTGTCAAAATCACATACAGATACTATGTGTGTAATTTCTCAGAGACAGTCACTGGAAATCTCACACTGTGTACAGTGAATCCATCTTGTGCGTTTTGTGGCAGATTTTAAACCACATACATTTTTCATCAGCACATAAGAAGGTAGATAGCGAAACCTGCCATTGAGCGTCTTCTAAAAGAGGGGGGAGAAGATCTGGACTGTAAAAAAGGACTGAGGGAGAATATGAATTATTATGAATACATAATCTTGGGCCATAGAGGCGTGTAAATGATAAGCACAGAGACTGTCCTGTGACTCTAGCGTTCAGCATTCATACTCTTCAGGAATGTGAAAATCTGGTCTACTGTGCTAGAATATTTACACCAGAACAGCAACACACTAATGACTTCACAGTAAGAAAATCTGCAAGTCCATTAACAAAACATGCTATTAAAGCCACCCGCTTCCCAGTCTTAGTCATTTTTCATCTCATACAGTTGATTGGTGACAAAAATAAAGCAGGGTAACAACTCGCTGTGTGATGGAGCCTATAGACTGAAGTTACATGCCCCTAATAATCAAGATAATGGGGCAAAAATCTGACATTTTTTCTATGTAGGGATGCACCAAATTTTTGGCTTCCAAAAAAGATCGACCAAAAAGTTGAAAGAGAAAAGGGGCTGAAAATATGAACTGAAAAAAAGCTCATGTTCAATTAAATTCAATTAATCTTTATTTCTATAGCACTTTCTACAATGTAGATTGTGCCAAAGCAGCTTAAATATGAATAAAAGAGAATAAACAGTCATAACAATATTTTATATTTAGCATATTAAATATTTCAGATTGTGTTGCACTGTTCCAATGCAATAAATTACATATATGTAGTTTTTGTTTCGGCTGCTTACATTAGTGCTACTGTCAATCAAATTTTGCTGTCAATAAAATGTGGCTATTTTATTGGCTTGTGTTTTTTTTGTTAATTAGTATAATTTAAGTTATTGAGTTAAATTCTAAAGTCTTACAAAACACGGGGAGAACATGCAAACTCCACACACAAATCCAAACTGGCCCAGCCGGCACTCGAACCAGTGAACTTCTTGCTGTGAGGCGACAGTGCTAACCATGAGAGCCACCATGCTGCCCTATGTCTTAATAATTCATTCATTCATTTTCATTTCGGCTTAGTCCCTTTATTAATCTGGGGTCGCCACAGCGGAATGAACCGCCAACTTATCCAGCATATGTTCTACGCAGGGGATGCCCTTCCAGCTGCAACCCATCTCTGGGAAACATCCATACACACCCATTCACACTCATACACTACGGACAATTTAGCTTACCCAATTCACCTATACCGCATGTCTTTGGACTTGTGGGGGAAACCGGAGCACCCGGAGGAAACCCACGCCAGCACAGGGAGAACATGCAAACTCCACACAGAAACGCCAACTGACCCAGCCGAGGCTCGAACCAGCGACCTTCTTGCTGTGAGGCGAACGTGCTACCCACTGCGCCACTGTGAGGCCCATGTCTTAATAAATTACTTTATATTATTTAATAGAATAATAAATAATTATTACAAAGCAGTTTCGGTTTCTCCTCAAGTTACATGTATTTGCACCACTATTGAATGCCTTAAAAATGCATTTCTTTAACGTTGCGTTTGAAATGCTGTAGTTGGTGTTGGCAGGAGGAGCTACCGCAGAAAACAAAGAGTGAGTGGTATAAGATGGAAGAGTTTTTTCAACGTGTTTATTTGGAATGCCAGAGGAACACATCATCCAAATGTATTGTTTGCCAAATGTGTTGTTTTTCTTTTGCTTTAGGAATTAAAGGACGACTTGGAACAAACAAGTGAGTCACGTAATGTCAACAAGATATTAGTTCACTCAGACAGTGTCAAAGAATTCTCATCTGAATTGTCAAAAACTGTTGTCAAAATGTACTTCTTTTGGACTAAATCATAAATCCAGTTGAATATGCTATATGTGCGTAGTACAAAGTAGTGCAGTGGTTCCCAAAGTGATGGTTGAAGGACAATAAGGGTGGTGGGGGGGGTAAAATATGGTAATACAGTATTTTTTCCATAACCATATTTTTTCCATAACCTACAGAAGATGAAAATAGTTACATAAAAAATATAACATTCAAATAAAAAGCCATCAAACTTTCTTTATTTTTTCCATTGGATTGTGACTTGAGTGTATTTACGTAAGATTAATGACACAGCATTAGCGTCAGTTGCAGCAGATTGATTTTTACGGCACCAGCCTAAACTTTCAGACCCCTTTACAGCACTCACGTACATTAAAAATAAATACAGGCCACGACTGAAAATGGAGAATGATCTCTGAGTGGTGGCCTACAAAATTAAACCAAGAATAGACTTGTGCTGTAAACATTGTCCCCACCAGTCTCATTAGCTAAGGTTAATATTGAATTAAACAAATGAATATTCATTCATTCACTCATTTTCATTTCGGCTTAGTCCCTTTATTAATCTGGGGTCGCCACAGCGGAATGAACCGCCAACTTATCCAGCATATGTTTTATGCAGCGGATGCCCTTCCAGCTGCAACCCATCACTGGGAAACATTCCCACACACTCATTCACACACATACACTAGGGACAATTCAGCTTACCCAATTCACCTATACCGCATGTCTTTGGACTTGTGGGGGAAACCGGAGCACCTGGAGGAAACCCACGCCAACACAGGGAGAACATGCAAACTCCACACAGAAATGCCAACTGACCCAGCCGAGGCTCGAACCAGCGACCTTCTTGCTGTGAGGCGATCGTGCTACCCACTGCGCCACTGTGAGACCCACAAATGAATAAATGATTATAAAAAATATATATATGGTTGTTAGACTGTTGCACTTTTTTTGTGTTGTCAATGCTCTCGTTTATATATAGGCCTGTTGATGTGTGTAAGCCTTTGCATGCAATGTTTGTATATTTATAACCACCTGTGAGGATAGTGAGCAACGAGTCCCTGGAATTATTATTTTGAAGGTCGTGGGCTAAAAGTTTGGAATTCTCTGATATATTGAATGTAAAAAGGTGTGTGAGCTAAGTGAATGAGTGCTGGGAAGTTCTGAAGTCTTTCACCTTTATCGTTTTGTCATTTTTGGTCACTTATATTAAGCTTGTCTATTTTGTGAATTTGTCTATTCTTTGGCCAATAAATAAATAAGCCTAAGTGAAATAAAACTATACTTTTGTTTAAATGTGTATCATACCTGCTTTTATAAAAATAAAAAAAAATCCATTTTGTATGACGTAGGCTAACTTTGACATCATGAATAATAATTATTTTAATTGAAAAGAATGTTAATTTTGGGCGACGCGGTGGCACAGTGGGTAGCACAATCGCCTCACAGCAAGAAGGTCGCTGGTTCGAACCTCAGCTGGGTCAGTTGGCATTTCTGTGTGGAGTTTGCATGTTCTCCCCGTGATTGCGTGGGTTTCCTCCGGGTGCTCCAGTTTCCCCCACAAGTCCAAAAACATAGGTGAATTGGGTAAGCTAAATTGTCCGTAGTGTATGCGTGTGAATGAGTGTGTATGAATGTTTCCCAGTGATGGGTTGCGGCTGGAAGGGCATTCGCTGAGTAAAACATATGGTGAGTAAGTTGAGATAAGTTGGCGGTTCATTCCGTTGTGGTGACCCCAGATTAATAAAGGGACTAAGTCGAAAAGAACGAACGAACGAATGAATGAATGTTAATTTTTTTATTTTAGATTACCGTTTCATGGAATTCATTCCGCTGTAGCGACCCCTAATAAATAAGAGACTAAGCCGAAGGAAAATGAATGAATGAATGAATGTAGATTACTGTAATCCATGTGCTGTATGACAAAAAAACACTATTGAACACCAGTAACATTGACTACTGTATCAAGCCTTCTATACACCTGACATCTCTTTCCAGGATACACTGAATGATTGACAAACCCAGTCAACCAGTGAACAGCATTTGCAATTCTGAGAATGGTGTAGATATATATATGGAAGTACGGTTTTCTGTCAGAAAGTTCTGCGGCTCTTCCCTCAGAGGAAATCACACATTTTGAATCATTAGCCGAGGTTCCTTTGGGCAACCGGCAAAACGTTCCTATCGCCTCACCCGGAGAAAATAAAATCCCAGCACTTCCAAAAGATTAGATACTGATGCCTTCAGAACACAGCAACATCCATTTAAAATTTATGGAGATGTAATACATCACAGAGCTAATGGAGAGGAAAACATGCAAAAACTAGATCAAAGGTGTCTGGTATGATTCAACTAGATTGCATAGGAAATGGACACACTCCAGCTCTCTCTCTCTCTCTTTCTTTCCCTCATATATGAACACACACACGTACTCACACACACCTTCACTATAAGCACCAAGCAGAAAATTCAGAGAGATATGGATGAAATGGTGTGATAAATGTAGTCGTCCTGTCTTTTTTCCTCCTTTTTTCCCCACACAAGTTCCTTTTGACTAAAATGTCAGCACCCAAGGAAGTGGAAATTACTGACAGCCCATCCAGATCTTGGGTGCAGATAAGCTACAAAAAAGGGGGAAACAGAAAGAGTGAAAAAGTGTAAGACTGTCCCTCTATGGAAACTTCAAAGCAAATCCTCATATTAAAAGGACTAGAATTAATGAAGGAATTTAATTTAAAAGAAGTACCCAAATAATGGAGTTCACTTAAGCCTTAAATAAGCTTTTTAAAGATGAAGTGAGCCATTTTTTAAATTATAATATTCTATCCCATCTCAAAAATTTTCCTCTAATGCAATGCTTATTAGCTAATCTATGACAGTGTACTCCAGTGTTGCTATTACAACTAAATCTAAATAAATAACAATTAACAAAGGTGTAATTATGTATGTTAAAAAAACAAAATTACAAAAAAAAACTGAAAAACGTATAATAATACGGTTAAACTGAAATGAAAATAAATGAACTATTATATATTAAAAATATAAAGGTTATGTAGAAACTAAAATCATTAAGATGTCTTTTATTATTACAAAAAAAATACAATACTATTAATTTTATTATGCATATTAAACATTATGATATAATAAATATAATATACAGTATAAATGTAATAAATGATCAATAAAAAGTAATAAACATTGACAAATTTAATCAGCATTGTGAATAATAAATTTAGTCTAAATTAGTCTTACAAAGTGATTTTCAGAAGACTTAAGCTCTACATCTTTTTGAATTCAGAAGATTAAGCTGCTCGGTTCACATGGATTTATTTTTGGATCTCTTTATTAATGAATTGAAGTGTTAGAGTTTGGGCGAAGAGACAGAAATATCTCTCATATATTTATATATATATAGGGGCCTCACAGTGGCGCAGTGGGTAGCATGTTCGCCTCACAGCAAGAAGGTCGCTGGTTCGAGCCTCGGCTGGGTCAGTTGGCGTTTCTGTGTGGAGTTTGCATGTTCTCCCTGTGTTGGCGTGGGTTTCCTCCGGGTACTCCGGTTTCCCCCACAAGTCCAAAGACATGCGGTACAGGTGAATTGGGTAGACTAAATTGTCCATAGTGTATGAGTGTGAATGGGTGTGTATGGATGTTTCCCAGAGATGGGTTGCAGCTGGAAGGGCATCCGCTGCATAAAACATATGCTGGATAAGTTGGCGGTTCATTCCGCTGTGGCGACCCCAGATTAATAAAGGGACTAAGCCGAAATGAAAATGAATGAATATATAATATATATAAAGAATAAAGGTTAATGACTCATCTATTTTGAACCAGTGGTGTGAGTATGGAACGGCACTGTTTTTGTTTCATGATGCTGAAACTACACTTGAGATCTAATGTTGATGGGTCATCAATTGTTAACATCAAGAGTTAACATAGAGTTATTGTCGAGTGAAACCAAAACAAAGGTATAATATAGTGTAGTACTTTGATTAGGAGTTGACGTGGGTTCCCAACACAATTTTGCATGCACTGTATACTTAGAGAACAACTCCGAGACATAATGCAATAATTCTGTCAACTTTCCCTCTGTTGTCGGTAACCTTCTATTTTCTCCCAGGTGAAAGAGTTTGAGATCAACAGATTGTTTCTTCAAATGGGGTCATGAAGGTCCCCTGCTGAAAGTTTTATGGATGTGGTCAGACTTTCAGCAGGGTACACAAAGAAACTCTATTAGACTCTAGTGGTGGAATAACAGGGTTTGCTACTGGGGTCATTTTAACAGACTCAAGAAAGCCTAGAGTCTCCAAATAGAGTTAACACTCCATTACTATTGGAAAAAACTTCAGGAGGAAAAAAAGCAGGAGGAACACAGAGGAAAGAGACTCTGTTAACGATAAAGCAATAAGGTAAAAAGGTGAAGGGCACTTTTGACAACTTTACGTCTTGAAAACTTTAACTTATTTACATATATCTTAAAACATGTAACATATTTATGCTACAAGTGAAAATATGTTTAATAGTAATAATAACAGTGAATGTGTACGAATTAAAACACGTTCCACAATGTGGAAACCAGGATGGAATTGTGGAATACAATAATAAAAATGGAATTAGCTTAAAAATACAGAATGACACCGAATTTCTGAGGAAGAATTACATAATTGTTCTTCCACGTATTCATTTTTACAAGAATAATTTCGATTTTGGAAAAAAAGCTAAATTCCTTCAATAGCGTTGCCAGAAACACCAAAGTTGTGATTAACTAAAACGAACAAATATATATGCATTAAAAAATTATTCTAACTATGCCGACACATACTATAAAGTGCTCATGGTGACCCGAGTTTAATTCCAGGCTTGAGGTCCTTTGCCGATCCTGGACTACAAAAAATGTATCCAAATACTAATATTAGATTAAATTATTTGAAACAGTAATTTTTTAAAATGCTTTAAAGTATATACACACTTCATAGATTAAAACTATTTTATTTTGAATAGTTGACATGCTTACATTGTAAATTTTAAGCCTAAGTACTAAAATAACTAACACAAAAACAGTGAAATAATGGAATAATTATTGCTAAAAAGAATGGGAAACTGGAGAACCACCAAATGTTTAAAGTACAATAAAATGTAAATTGCAAAAAAATAAAATAAATAAAAGCTATATTCAAATGAGCAAATCATACAATAATATAAAATAAAAGCACTGATAGACTAAGCTTATTAGAGAAATCATTCTAAAAGACAGATTAGCTACTCTAACTGAAATATACATCACACATCCATAAAATCCACAGATATTCCCAGTAACACCACATGAGAATGCTTCGTTTAAGCCGGTTGTCTTTCTCTGCTGATTCTACACGATGGAAATTGGATCAGGTGTATAGACTGGATGTCTTTGCTCATATCACAATCCTTCGGGCTCACAAACAAACACACACAAGTCCTATTTTGCTGGAAATGTTTTGAGCACTATATGCCCAATAATGCTATTTGATTTGATGAAGAACTTGGCCCGATCTACTGGCGCCTTGATGTGGCAGATGTGTTTGTGAAGGCATGCAGTCGAAGCACAAAACCGAGAGACAGAGAGGAAAGAGATAAAAGCAAGCAAGCGTTGTTGTCTCCTATCCTATGCACTTTAAGTCGTGCACACACAGACAAGAGATTAATCCTTTGTGACTCATCAGGACTGCATCGGATGTTTCTTCTCTCTGCTCTCTGTCACACACACAAAAGTTGCTTGCACTGCTTTTAAGTTTTTAAAACATGAGTCTGTTTGTTGTATATAGTGCAGAAGGAAATGTACAGTAACCCATGATAATAGCATCTAAATTCATTCAAAAAATGAGAGTTAACACCTATGATTGGTGGACTAGTGTGGCCCTGTAAACCTGCTGGTTTCTGTTGTTAATACACCATTTAAAACTTGTATCTTTGATTTGATATTATGTGCTTTTAATCATTTTCAGTGTATCCATGAATCTGGCCTATAACATTTTGTCACCTGCTAATGACCAGTGAAATAAGAAAATTTACCAGTCATAATGCATAATTTTCTAAAAATTTAAAAGAAATATTTTGGGTAAATATTATAATATTACTGTTATTTCAAACATTTTATACTATTGATATGTAAATAATTGTAATACATATACAGTGGTCAGCATAAATGAGTACACACCGTTTTGAAAATGAATATTTTTATCCATTTCTCAGTGAATATAGGTCATATATGTTGAACAAAACAGATTAATTAAACACATATACTTACTAAAATAATATTTTAGTCACTGAAGTCTTTCAGGTGAAGTCTTTGAAGAATAATATATTTAAATTCATGCGAAATATTGGGGAAAATTACTACAAACTAAAAAATTATTAAATAATTTCCCCTATAAATTTGGGTGTACTAATTTTTGACCGTTATCATAAGTCATTTAGATTAGCTCCTTAGTGAGGGGTGTACTTATAT
>CAIGQW010052715.1:690935-738443 GCA_903798125.1 Danio choprae
GCATATGAAGTTGTCAAAATTAAGTCAAAATCCCACAAAGGAGTCTGACTTCATTCAACATCCTTCTGTGAAGTGGAGAGTGTCTGAGGCTGAAGTTAGTCCACTGAGAACTCTAACAGGCTGCACATGAAACAATGAAAAAAGCTTATTTAAACATGTGCAATTTAAGTGCCTGGAGACCAACCAGAAATAGAGGCCAGCCAAACAAGCAGAGGAGATACGTCACAGAAGTCCATGTGCAGCTTGTTAAAAAAAAATAAAATAAAAAAAAATACTGGATAAATTAAAGGAACACAGCATACTTGAATATAAAACACTCATATGCATTCCTGAAGACATCTTAAATGAGAGCTTAAAAATCTATTTACACTCATGTCATTCATTAATGACTGAAATGCCAAGATACTTTTATTAAAATCTGAGAGATATCTGTCCACACAAATCACTGACCAGTGTATCACTGGTTGGATATATATGAGGAACAGATTAAATGTAGGCTTTTGTTCACATATAAACAGTAATCAGTGAAAGTTTACAGTATTAAAATTTGGAGAGTCTCATGCTTTATGTGTGAGAAACAATGGTGTTCATTCTTTTGAAATCTCTCAGATTTTATTCAGATTCTGAATATCTTAATTTGTGTTCAAAATGAAAGAAAAAGGAATGAAAGTCTAACGGGTTTGGAAAAAGTAAGCAAGTAAGGACGGTCGGACGGACGGAAAATATTTATATTCTGACAAATATACTGATAATATAAAAATATACTGATACTGATGTAAAATAGTCACTTTTCCATTATGAAAGGACATCATTTCCAACCTAGAGTTACACCAGCGGAAAGACATTTTATGCTTTAGGTCAAGTGGAAAATTACTCCTCAAGGTAACCACATTTGTACTTCATTGTCTTCTCAAGATGAAAATTTCCATCATATTAGGCATAATCACAAACATGAGGAAAGCATTAACGCAACGAGCTGGATTGAATCATCATGCAGCTTGGAGCTCTATAAACACAGGGATCCATCAAAAAGAATATGTAACAACTTCCAGGGTTCTCGGAAACGTAGCCATCGGCAATTATAAACTTTGCAGTCTTTAAATGCATAAGCCAAGGTTTTGCTAGTCGAGGTGTTTCGAGGTTTTGCTAGTCCTGGTGTTTTGCTGCCTTCCTGTCTCTGTTACAGCAGAATCATGAAGATCTAAGAGTTACTGTCGTTTAGTGATTTAGGGAAGGCTTGGTGATAAAACAAGTGTAAGAGCACACTGGTAAACATCCTTACATTGTCCTTGAATAGTCTCTATGGGTCATGCAATAATTGTACTTTCTGACTGCATGACTTGAAGGCCATGTGATGATTGGGAGAAGTAAGAAGCTAATGAGATAATATTAAGTATATATTAGGGATGCTGCAATACTTTTGCATCACATTTAAAACAAATGTATTTTGCATTTGCCCCATTCCTTAAATTACTCTCTAAACTGGCTCTGTGCATTTTAGAATGCATGCCCATGCACTGAAAAAAGTGATTGCCATGAGTAAATGTCCCATCAGTGAGCACTAAATTAGGAGACATGTGAAAATAAAAGTGAACGAAATGACACACAAATTAAGTCTTGCTTCTCAATGGTAAGATTTGGTTATGACCAATAATTATGTCCACCTATCCGACTTTATGAGCACTCAATCGGTTATTCCTTGAAATGTAAACATTTGGGAAATTGTGTTGTCTGTAACCTTTTCATTGTGCTGCATCTATGCTGCATCTTACAGTAAAAAAAAGCATTCCTGCTGTGTGTTTTTAATATCAATCAAACAACAAAAGATAATGAGGGTGGCGCAGTGGCTCAGTGGTTAGGACCGTCGCCTCACAGCAAGAAGGTCACTGGTTTGAGTCCCGACTGGGTCAGTTGGCATTTCTGTGTGGAGTTTGCATGTTCTCCCCATGTTTGCGTGGTTTTCCCCCAGGTGTGCCAGTTTCCCCCACAGTCCAAAGACATGCACTATAGATGAATTGAATAAACTAAATTGGCCAGTGTATGTGTGTGAATGAGTGTGTATGGGTGTTTCCCTGTACTGGGTTGCAGCTAGAAGGGCATCCGCTGTTTAAAAAACATATGTTTGATAATTTGGCAGTTCATTTCACTGTGGTGACCCCTTAAAAAATAAAGGGACTAAGCCGAAATGAAAATGAATGAATGAAAAGATAATGAAATCACTCTTGATTGAATAGCTATATAGCTCAGTAATGATTTAACTTTATTAAATTTTTCCAGTTCAAATTATACACAATATGCCATTTTTATTTTATTTTTATTTGACAGTGCTTTTTACTAAACATATTATATACCGAAATGTACCATAACCGTGACCTAAAACAAAAAACCAAACCAAACCGTAAGAAGTCTGTATTGTTGCACCACTTTTCTCATTCTAACACAGGAATTGTTCTTGCACAACAGAAAATACCAGAATCTCCACCCTGTGGAGTGAATAACTTTAAAGAAGCTCTGTATATTCAATCCTCATCTTCTTTTTTTGGACACCCAACAAGGTCCAAATGCACAATAACTTTATATTGAGGTCCATGAAAATAAAAATTGTACATGTCTAGACATCAGCCAACTGCAAGATTTATTTTTAAGCAATAAATCAAAGCAAAACAACCAACACAATCATTGCCTAAAATAGGTATGCTCAGCCTTTTGCAAATAACTCTATTACTAATAAAGATCTGGTAGATGAGGATCTTTAAACACTTACAAATGTCATTATAGTCTGTACACAGATAATTCATATCATACTCTTCACACTCAATTTCAATATCAAGGATACACTTTCACAATAGCAAAATCATATCACACACTACCATACAGATATCTCACAATATGATATATCTGCAGCTTTATACTGACTATGACTTTACATCTGACATTACTTTCTAACACGAGAGTATTACCTTATAACTCACAACAGCAGGCAGCATGGTGGCTTAGTGGTTAAAACTGTCGCCTCACAGCAAGAAGGTCACTGGTTCAAGTCCCGGCAATTAAATCTTACAGTTTCTATTCCACAATTGCGAGTGCACGTTTTTGAAAAACACACGATACAAATTGTGAATTCAACTCATGCATTTAAAAAAAAAAAACACCCGTAAGAACATGAGGTGCAAATACACAGCGGAGATATTTCATCAAGCTGAACAAATTACAAACATATTTTTGATCCGTGAGTAATTACTCACAACCTGAGTGAACTAATAATCACATAATGATGATGAGGGTATTTTAGATGACTGTTATTAATATGCATACTGAACTATTTGGATTGATCATAATTGCTGCAATCAGGGCAAAGTGCAATGGGATTTACAAATGGGAATACGGGCACACACACACACGGGAGTCTCTACGGGAGTTTCTCTGGTTGATGTACAAACACTGGACCTGAAAGAAAGCACCTGCATGCTTCGAAGCCCACTTTAGATGCACACAGATCAATTCGTTTACCACCTCATGTGACATTCAATCTGTGATGCTGGCTTTCTGTAATCATATTAGCCAGACACACGAGGGGTGCAGTCATGTTGTATTACACAAATGACTCATGAAGGCTTATGAATTTCACACTGACGTCTGATTAAGACTCATTTGCAACACGACTGTAGCGCCTTAATAACTGAACCTGGGGCAGGATTTCAGCGAGAGCAACAGTGACCTCCATTAATACAAATGGCAAATTAATTGGCATGTGCCAAGCATGAAACAAGGAGAACATTAAAACAATGGTCTATCCATCATTAAACCATACACCAGCAGCGTCTCAGTTGTTTTGTTATATTTTTTTTTTATCTCAGCTGTATTTCAGTGAGCTACACTACTAAGAAAGATGATTCTGTGACTGAAATTCAAACTCATAACTCATTCCAGTAACAGGGGTGTGCAGAAAACAGATCTTTACTGTATGTGAATGAGCTCTAGACAGCAAGAAACAAAGACACAGCTTCATGCTGGTGTTAGTGGAAGGCCAAAACCATTACAGGTAAACACAGAGGATTTGGATTTATATCTCACAGCTACAGCTTTATCACGCAATATCATTTTATGTCCCACTATATGAATTTATGCCTTACAACGGCAACTGTATATCTCACCATACAAATCTAACAATATCTCAAAATATGACCTTATCGCTGGTTTAACAGACAAGGCCTAAGGCTAGTCCTACATTAAATGGCATGTTTGAGATTACTTAACTGAAAATAACTTGTGACATATACTGTATGAGCTGTGACATATCTTAAAATACATTAAGACATATTTTAAAATACTTAAAAAACATCCATATGTAAATACATGTACATATTTATTGTCTGTTTATGTACCGTCATGGCCGTGTTATGTAAACCACCTTAAATTGTTTAGTTGAATCAAATGGAATTTTCTAGTCAACATTACATTACATTAGTCAAACTGATTAGAAATATTAAGTCAAACCTTATATAACTAAATAAATTTTGTTCAAACCTGATTAACATATTAAAGTAGGTTAAAGTAACATAAAATATTTGTTTTAACAGTGTATTTTGCCAATTGTCTTAAAAGCATGTCATTGTATTTTGCTGATTTGATTAGATTTTAGTGTCATTTATCAGTCAGTGATCTGTTTTTTTTTTTTAAGTCATTTTCATATATTTTATAAACTTTAATGAAGCCAAAGTCCTGGTTTATATCTCACAATATTTTTGAACACATGACAGTATTACCTTGTAACTCACAACTGCATTTGGGTTAAGTCCTGTTCGTAAATCCGGGTATGACTTTATGAATGTGATTTTCATACATGTTTCTTTGATGACTTTGTATTTCACACCTGCAACTTCAAGTCTGGGGCCTCACGGTGGCGCAGTGGGTAGCACGATCGCCTCACAGGAAGTTCGAGCCTCGGCTGGGTCAGTTGGCATTTCTGTGTGGAGTTTGCATGTTCTCCCTGTGTTGGCGTGGTTTTCCTCTGGGTGCTCCGGTTTCCCCCACAAGTCCAAAGACATGCGGTACAGGTGAATTGGGCAAGCTAAAATTGTCCGGAGTGTATGAGTGTGTGTGGATGTTCCCCAGTGATGGGTTGCAGCTGGAAGGGCATCCGCTGCGTAAAACATATGCTGGATAAGTTGGCGGTTCATTCCGCTGTGGCGACCCCAGATTAATAAAGGGACTAAGCCGAAAAGAAAATGAATGAATGAATGAACTTCAAGTCTGATATAACCTCATATATCACAATAACACTTCATATCTCCCACTATGACCTTACACAGTATATCCTAAATACAATTATACAACCAAATACATCATCTGACATATACTTTATATCTGACCAGATCTCCTAATAGCAACTTCATATCTTTCAATATGATCCTAATTCCTCACAACCATAGGATATGTGACAACAGCAACATATTCATATCTGACCAATACTGCAGCTCTCATAATCTCTTCCAGCTTCATATCTGACATAACATTTACATTGCCAAATATGACCTTTACATTGCGTAATATCAACTGTTTCTCAAAAAAGCAGTATGATATTTCATGCAAAATAAAATAGCAATGATAGCACTCTCAAGATATGACCTTATGTCATAGCTCACAACTGCAGCTTTATAATATATAACTTTATTCATTCATTCCACTTATTCTCTTTATTCATCAGGGGTCGCCACAGCGGAATGAACTGCCTATATAACGTTATATATCATAATAATATTTTCCATCATATCATTTGCAATATTGTAAATTGGCAGGCTCTCTTTTTTTGTTTGGTTGAAAGCCGAAAATATTGCCAAACTGGCAATGAAAAATTAGAGTTTTTGTAGATGAGAGCATCTGCCATTTCTCCAGTCTTAATTCAGTGAAAACTCAGTTGGCAGGAAGAAAAACACACACGAAACACACTTGTATCAATTATTAAATGCTTTAACATTCAGTGCACAACGATGAAGTGTTGTTCTCTAAGTTATTGGAAAAAAAGTTTTCTCTGCGGTTTTGCAAAATTGCCATTAAATCATGACAGTCCTAATGATTGGTTTAAACTTCAGCTAATCGACTTGACCATGTCTACATGCCTAAATGCGTTGAGCTGCTGCCATTTGATTGACTGATTAGATATTTGCATTACCAAGCATTGCATTGCAATTGCATTGCATTGCATTGAAGAGTTTTGTAAGTTTCAGTCCATTAAGTGATGAAATTGTCATATTGTTATGACTTTAATCCTCCTGTGTGTTTCTGAAACATACAGTTTAAGCATTTATTCCCATGTAAAGTCAGCTAGCCTGAAACTTTTCCAAATGTATGAAGTTCAAACATGCTCAACCAAATAAAGTTATAGTGTTATCAAATAAAAAATAATATTAAAGATAAAGTCCGCGATAAATGTAAAATATAAGGGCGGTGTGGTGGCGCAGTGGGTAGCGCTGTCGCCTCTCAGCAAGAAGGTCGCTGGTTTGAGTCTCGGCTGGGTCAGTTGGCATTTCTGTGTGGAGTTTGCATGTTCTCCCTGTTTTCGCATGGGTTTCCTCCGGGTGCTCCGGTTTCCCCCACAAGGCCAAAGACATGCGCTTTAGGTGAATTGGGTAAGCTAAAATTGTCCGTAGTGTATGTGTGTGAATAAGTGTGTGGATGTTTCCCAGAGATAGGTTGCAGCTGGAAGGGCATCCGCTGCATAAAACATATGCTGGAAAAGTGAATTTTAAAAAGAATTAATTTATTTGAAATAAAATATGATTTAGAATGTCATTTAAAGAGAATGTGCAATTAAAGAAATTCTCAGTGAAATAAATAATTAAATAAAATATAAATAAAAAATAATAATAGTTATATATATATATATAAATAAGATGATTAGAGAAAAGTACAATTCAAAATAAATATGGGATAATAATACCCTGAAAAACCTTATTAAATAAAACAGGATTAAGAATGTAAAGAGAATGTACAATAAGTAAAAATCTTAGTCAAAAAAATATGTAAAAAAAAAAAAAGGTTTTTAAAAGAATTTCATTATATTTTGTATCTTTTTTTATAATATAATAAAGTCACATAGTAAAAAAAATTATTCCATTACCTATTTATTTTTAAATATTATTCAAAAATAAAGAAAAATAACAATACAAAATACTCAGAAAGTCAGAATACATCTGTAGAGGGTTTCTTGATTTAACAATGCATTTATTTTCACCGTTGTGATACTTAATTTGAATTTATTTGTTTTTAATTAATAAAAAAATGATTGTGACTTTAATTCTCCTGTATGTTTCTGAATCAGACAGTTTACGCATTTATCCCTATGTAAAGTTAGCCTACATCACTTTTTAAACTTTTCCAAATGTATGAAGTTCAAACATGCTCACGGTGATTTGTATCATAGAGTTAAAAGCACCAGACACTCCAACAAGGCACATTAGATCCAGTTATTTCACGCCATCTTCAATTCTAAGAATGTCGTGTCTAAAAACTGTGTGGCTCATTAGCAATAAGAGATTTGGGACGCACATCAAAGTTCTGGATGCTTTATAAGATGGACTTAATGGCGTTCGCTCAGCCACGGCACTAATGAGAAAGTTACCCAGTTTTTGCAGAATTATCATTTGAGATAATTAGTTTACGACATTCGGGGAACAACTGTAGCCTGAGCCTCGATTAATACGTTTTATGAGGACTAATTGAGATAATAATCATATTAAATGGATTCATCACACAAAAACTAATTTTCCCAAATGTAATTGCAAAACACTTCACATTCAGCTCGAGCAATTAAACGGGCCAAACTTGTGAAATAAAGCACATAAAGCATCGAATGCTTGAAATAAAAGCCTTAAACTTAATTACATAACTTGATGATACAAAGCAGCCGTATTCAAGTCATGGCTGAACGTCCCTTCCTTTCAGGCCTGATCAAGCTGACAGCCTTGTCGTGACAAAAGACGACTGTTTGGCTCTCTAAGTAAACACAAAGCCCATAGAGACCGGATGTATCTTCTTTTCTGTCTGTTAAGAGACAAGACAGGCACTCTGATTCAGAAATGTCCTGTGAACGTGCATCTCTGTTCTTCAGCGTGCCAACATTGCGGAGGAGTTCGGATGAAAGCTCAGTTACGCAGTGGCTGCATGAATTAAAGAGATGAAATACTCGTATTCTGCACTGCATATCCAATGCCTATTGAAGCTTTTCTTGCAAACAAGCACAGTTGGACTCCTCCTGACTGCATTGCCTGTGTGTGAAGGCATTTCTGTGAGCTGTGGAATAGGCTGCTTTGTGCTCTTGGACATGCGGTAGTAAGATTCTTCCCACTCCTGCTTATTCATTTTCTGAGTTTATCAGAATTGTTGTACAGATAAGGGCTTGCCATACCACATTTGTAAGATGTAATGCATGTAAAATGTTGTATTATACATGTTATCTGTTGTTTTCGTATGTATGGTTTTCCTCCTAGGGTTTGTATAAACAGTGGAATAACAGTCAGACATCTGTGGACTTGATAACAAACTTATAGATTGTATTGATTTTGTTGATAAGAGTATTCATTCATTCATTTTCTTTTCGGTTTAGTCCCTTTATTAATCTGGGGTCACCACAGCGGAATAAACCGCCAACTTATCCAGCATATGTTTTACGCAGCGGATACACTTCCAGCTGCAACCCATCTCTGGGAAACATCCACACACTTATTCACACACATACACTACGGACAATTTTAGCTTACCCAATTCACCTATAGCACGCCTTTGGTCTTATGGGGGAAACCGGAGCACCCGGAGGAAACCCACGCAAACACGGGGAGAGCATGCAAACTCCACACAGAATAGCCAACTGACCCAGCCGAGGCTCGAACCAGCGACCTTCTTGCTGTGAGGCGATCGTGCTACTCACTGCGCCACTGTGCAGCCTAGATTAAAATTATATACATGTCCTAAAAAAATTAACTATATTAATATTGTAATTTTTATTTTATTTTATTATGTGAATAGGATTTAGAATATTAAAAAATAATGATAATATAAAAATTTTGATAGAACAAAAAATATATATTATAATTAAATTTCAAAGCTTACATTCCACTAAAAAGATAAACAATTAAGCAGGAGTTATAAGATAAAATCCCCTAAAATAAGTTAACCTAATTTCTTCATGCTTTTTCCACACTAACTGATTGTGTGGAACCTAGCATTTCTTACAATGCTTGTTCTGCCACTCTTAAATCATACATAAATAATGACCATATGAAAAAATATGGTAGGGAAAATAACTACTTGTAGGCCAAATCCTGCTCCTGTTCAGTAACTGAGATTTAGATGTACAATAATAATCTTTCTCTGGATAAAGGCCTTCTAGAATCTAATTCAATTGATCAGTCTAACAAGACACTGCTCTGTAACTCAATCTGAATAATATTCGGATATGGGCAGTGTTTCAGTGGTGATCATCACCGCTCCTCTGAATGCATAAAGTTTCCCTCTGAAAAAATAAACTCAATGCATATAGGCTCATTGCTCCAACCAGAAACATTCTTCTTCTCTAGTCGAGCTCAGGCGGTAAAAAGTGTCTTGATGGATAGCTAACGTTCTTGCTAATAGACCCGGGGCTGTTTGGACATCATGGGGTTCCACTCAAATAACACCAGTGTGACATATAGTCGGCCTGAAGCAACGAACATCAAGCTGAAAATCTTCATTGCGTGATTCAGCCATAAGGTCTGGCACACGATCTGCAAAGCTGAAGCCCTACGGCTGCTCATTCAGTCTCACATCTAACATGATCTTACCATCTCTTTAAAAAAAGTACTTCTGTCCTCGGCCAACCTGCGACAAAGAATTACAGAGAAAGCGAAGAACATTTTATTTCAGACGTCGAAAGCTTTTGTTTGTACTGTCTGCACTACTTCTCCCATTTCCTCCTTTTATCTGTTATTTGGCCATTTTATAGGTGCTATTTTATATTGCTGGATACTCAAGGCACCAATTGCTCTTAAAAAAATGTCTTGGTCTTGTTAGCTGCCATATAATTTTGCAAGGTATACACACAGCTGTGCTTTCATTGTTTTGAACTTTCAAGCCATCACCTACTTTTTTGAAGGAGTGTATGTCATTTATTTTGTTCTTCAAAATTAAATTATACTACTTTTCATGTAAAAAGCACAACCACGTCAACCATTTCTGGAAGATTATTATTAAGATGATTATGTAGCAGCGAGCAAAACAAACTACACTGAGAATGACATTTGTGACAACACAAACTTACAAAAATATAAAAAATAATAACAACCTTTTCTTACAATCCTAAAGGAAGCAGAGTACAGATGACAAAGAGAAGCAAACATCAATTAAATAATAAAAAAGGGAAACATACCATTAAGTGCCAGAGTTCATTTCATCTTGTTTGCATTAAAATTAGTCTTTAGACACTCTTGCTGTGCCTGGTGTGAAAGTGGATATCAATAATTTATAAGTTGTCTAAAAGGAGAGCTTGGGGAAAGCGCCTTTTTGTTATATTTGACGGTGTAAATAATTCATAAAGTATGAGGGAAGAGCGACAGGTTAAACTGAGATGTAATGTTGACAAGGCCGCAGGCTATGTAGGCAACACTAAGAAACCCCATGGGGAGATTGGATGAAATGTTGCCAGAGTATCATTACATACAGTATAATGGAACAAGAAATGCTGAACATTCAGGACAAAGTAATGACTTCATATGCATGAATATTCTATGATTAGTGATATTTTGTGTATAAGGATAAAGAAGAACAAAGTGCTTTGACAAAAAAACTGATTGAATAAAAAAATTGTCGAACATTTTTTTCGAACAAAATGCTGTGATCATATTAGGGATAGCAATGATAATTTGTCAATAATCCTTTAAACTGATACACTTTTTCAAAGGTTTATTAAGCAAGGATGAATGTCATTAACCATCTGGAGGTTTTGTGTTGCTCCGCTGTAAAAATAAGAATTATCTCAAGACCTCATTATTAAAGATTGAAAACTTTTCCAGCATGGGAGAAAGACTAAATAAATACAAAATGATTCCTTATGGTTGCTCACAGAGCAGTCCTTTGGGGCAAGTTTTTATACAGGTATAGAAACAGATGATAAGGCGTTGAACTTCATACATTTGGAAACGTTTCAAAAGTGATGTAGGCTAACTTTACATAGGAATAAATGCGTAAACTGTCTGATTCAAAAACGCACAGAAGGATTAAAGTCACAATAATTTTTTATCAATTAAAAACAAATAAATTTAAATTAAGAATCAAAACTGGGAAAATAAATGCATTGTTAAATCAAGAAACCCTCTACAGATGTATCCTATCCTGTCAGCACAATATTCTTGTAACTGGAGCGTCCAGCCTGATCCCACAAGGATCTATTGTACGTTTTGTCAGTTCAGTCATACGAAAATTTATGATTTTTAAAAGGAGGTATGGCACCAAACCCCATCCCAAAACACAACCATCATTGGGAGATGAGCAAATCATACTATAATGTACAAATGAGATCATACAAATTGATATAAATTAGCCACCAAATCAAAAAGTTACAAATTGGCTGGAGATAGCGTTGGCACATCTCAATCATTCCATTAATTAAAAACTTCAATTGACAGTGTGATATCCAAAAACACATACATTTATAAAATTAACTTTCTGTTCCTTTAACTGTATTCTAGAAGTAGAATATAAATAGAAGATATGGAAATGAATAAAACATACATTTTCTATCATCTGCTTTCATTTTGGACAGCATCAGATCGATAATTATCTGAAAATGATTAGTATCATCTAACTCAACTAGCTCATGAACATAATATCTAAATATTTCCATGTTTTAATATTTTATCCACGCAAAGTATATAAAGACAGATCAAGTGTGCTAATAACTAAACTACTGTATATAAGCCTCTAAAATGTCATTGAGTCGTTAATAATCATTGGCCTTTTCACATTCTCCATATTTTCCTTAACATCCACAATATCTTGTGCACATTCACCAAGAAAATAACACACATACAACGTATTGTTTTTCATGTATTTTAATATACATGTTTTTCAATACACTGCTTAATATTCTGAATACTCATTGTATGTATCTAAAATAGAAAAGTCGGTCCTGTTTTACATGTATTGATGAAATGTAAAAAAAAGGTCTGTGAATCTTAATTTCTTTTTTTATTAATCTACCATTTATACATTCGATTTTTAGAAATATCAATAGCATTTATATCTATATCTATATTCATTCAATCAAATCATGAATCATGTGCACGTATGGTAACATATTATAGGTCAGGGTCCCATTCCGTTATAATTCGAATGCTCCTTGGCCTGAAAAGTTTGAAGATCTGAGTTATAATGACAGAGTACTAAAGTTGAGCAACCAGAAGAGAACCACTGTTTTAGGCTTTGCCCTCACATCTCAGGAAAGGAAGAGCTGTTTTTATACCCGGAGAACAAAAACGTGTCTTGTGTGATAAGCTTACAATCAGAAAGACTGAGGCAAACCGTATAATTTAGTTTATTTCACAGTGGATTGCAATTGAAGTTCAGTGTGCCCTCTCTGACATCACCGTCTTGTGCTTCTTTTGGGAAAGCTTTCACAGCTTGACCTCACACGGCAGACATGATTAGTTTCTTTACAGTCTTTCCTGCTAAATGGAAGAAGGTTTCTTTTCTATCCTTGAATCCTGTATTCAAAATATAGGATTGTATTACATTACATGACAAAAGTTGAAAAGGATGAATGTGATTTTTTTTACATTCTTAAATTTCCTAAACTCCTTTTTTTCTTCTGTTGAACACAAAACAACAGTATCAAAAAAGATGAAAGATTCTGAAGATTGTTGAAAAAAAGCACCTATTGACATCCATAGTATGAACACAAAAATAATATTGATGTTATTGTTTTGGGGCGTCACGGTGGCGCAGTGGGTAACACGATCGCCTCACAGCAAGATGGTCGCTGGTTTTAGCCTCGGCTGGATCAAATGGCATTTCTGTGTGGTGTTTGCATGTTCTCGCCGTGTTCGCATGGGTTTCCTCCGGGTGGTCCAGTTTACCCCACATGCGCTATAGGTGAATTGGGTAAGCTAAATCGTCTGTAGTGCATGTATGTGAATGATTATGTATGAATGCTTCCCAGTGATGGGTTTCAGTTGGAAGGGCATCCGCTGCATATAACATATAGTCAGGATAAGTTGGCAGTTCATTCTGCTGTGGCGACCCCAGATTAATAATGGGACTAAGCTGAAAGGAAAATGAATGAATGAATGGCTGTGGTTGAGTTCATCTTCCTTTATGTTTAACAGAAGAAACTCAGACAGGAACCCGTAGAGGATGAGTAAATGATCCCTTTAATATTTAGAAAAAAATGTCTATAATAAATGCAACTAATATCACACAATAATGTATAATTATTGTAATAATTTAATTTGTCCGTTTAAATATGCTAAAACAATCAGACAAAATAATGTATTTTTATTTGGTTGTGCTGAACAATACCTTGACTATAGGCTACCTACATGGTCATACTAGGACAAAAACAGGTAAATTGCCTCACTGACAATATCAATATAGCAGAATAGTATGAGAGGTAGCTAGGTAACAATAATTCTCAATAGAACAAGTCAATTTTCCTCTGTACAGTAGGAGAAAAAGTGGCAAAAAAATATGCAAAATGAAAATACACAATAGAATCCTGGATGATAATACATAATTACTGTATGACCGTAACACTTTCTCAGTTTACCAACCAAGTGCCAGATTTACCTATGAATCTTACCTGGCCTTCTGAACTTGTCAAGCTGTGCTTAGGAAATATTATTTGGATGCATCATTTTCTAAATTGCCACATGGAATTTTCAGTTTAGATATAAACGACTAATTAAAGGGAAAGACAAAATCACAACAACCAGTTAATTTCTCTAATTGCATCAGTGGGAAATGAGATGCCGCTCATTTGCACGGTTCCCGACCTATCCTAATGTGAGCAGACAGGACTCCCCCTATTGAGTCAGCAGGGATTCCCACACAAAATCAGTTCATATTCAGCACACTATGGAGCTTAATTACTACTCAGATAAATCCGACCCAACATGTACAATTCTGAGGTTCTTTCAGGGACTCTGATATTTAGTTTTTCATTTGTCCATTGTCACAGTCAAATCATAGAGGCATTCTTTGTCCTTTCTGAATGTAGTCGCTCTCGTATTGTCGGCCACACTGGCGTGATGGACAAATTACTCACCCTCTCTTTCTCTAAAAAAGACAACACAGCAAACACAGACTGCCACTCACAGGAATTAGTCCTGACAGCCGTGTCATAGGCCGTCTCATCTCTCTAGGGCACATAATGACTCCAGATGAAGTTAAGATTTGAAAATAATTTGGCAAAAAGGTTTTTAAAATTGGATGACATGGGTATAATGGCGGGGAAAGGATATACCACCCAAAGAAAGATCAACAGGATCATAATGTCCAGTACAAATGAAAATCTGTTGATAATAGATAATAATGTCTACCCTGTAATAATAACTTTTAGAAAGGGCTCTAAAAATAAACCAAATGACATGTTACAAAGGTCTCATTATTGGTATGGCTGTTCCAAATACTGCATTTTGGTCCTCAATAGCTTTACACATTTATTTGAATTGTAATTTTCATATATTTCGTCAAAGAAGTTCAACATAGATTTTGTTTGTTCTAGTTAATAATGAAATTTAATATAGATTTATATTCTCAGATCAGTTTTAGGTCTCCTTTAAGTGAGAATAAATCTTTAATCGAATTTGTGTGTGTTTGGATCTACCACGTAAAAGGACAGGTTGTACTGTATATTCCTCTGTCAATGCAAGACATATGGCATTGAAAAAGGGACCAAGTATTGTGAATGACGTAAACTAGCAGAGATCTGTTCAATGGCGTAATAAGGATGAATGCAGAGAAGTCATGCTGAAGTTTCATTTTGCTGACCTTTGAAGATGAAAAAGCAGAAAGCAAAAGCTTGTATTATCAATGTGCTGTTTTCCATAGCATATCATGCCACTTTTACTTCCTTTACAGCTTAAGCATTTCCAGATCAGTATGTCAAACTTAAGAGGTTTCGCCAAGTGTATAGTGTAAGGCTATGTGTCCTTCAAAACACTAATCGCTCTTCTAAAAAGTATAACGGTGGACATCCAAGGATGACAAAAGATGTCGGCACAATCTAGAAAATATTAATTTTTCACACATTTCTTTCAGTTGCTGTGCTTAACATAGTGTCAACTGGTCAGCATGACATTTTTAATCATACATAATCCAATGTCAGTGGCTCAAAATTGATATGGATGAGCAGAGCACTGCATTTTACTCAAAGCTGAACATTCTTCAGTTCTTAGCAGCTGTAAAGAAATATTAAGCATGCACTGCTCAGCATGAAATAAATGCTCAGCGTCTCGTCACCCAACTGCTGTTTTAAAAATGTGGCGCTTCCATAGAAAACAATAAAAAAAATGTGTTTGCTTTAGAGAAAACACTTTGGTGGACATACGGCTTAAATGCAGATAGCAGATAGATATGGGTCTCTTTCAAAAGAAGATAATAAATTACACTTTTTAAGAAGTTATCTGTCAGCTGGAACTATAGGCATCAAAACCTATTGTGCAAATGTGCCCTTAACTAATGTGGAATTATTTTGAAATGCCAGCCCCAAAGTTATTAAAATGATTTGGTGAAATCCCTTAGAACTGTATCACAGGATTGCGTTTCCATACATGAGGTATCCACCTCTGACAACACAACAGTGTTTGTTATTCACAACTCATCTCTGCATGAAGTTTTTGGGATTTGTTGTATCCAATTACACTTAACCACCAAGATATAAAGAAAAATTTGGGTATAACCTTGCAAATCCAATTCGAATGGGAGGTCTCAAACAGTTATGTCACATAACTTTTTAGCATGTATAATCTAACATCAGTGAAATGTCATTTATGATTATACTTTAAAGCAGAGCCCATGATATAATTTGTCAACTAATAAACCCATTTATCATTTGAAGGCGCAGTTAAAAATATGCATCAATCTTCGCTGAGATGAATTAGCTTTTCTGTTAAGCAAGAAAGTTTCTGGCAGTGTTCCTTTTTCACTTAATCCCAGCCTGTAATTAAAGTAGATGGACTTTTACAAAAAAAGTGCACTTTCCTTTTGTTCTTGCTCGTTTTTAGCGTCTGAACTAATGTGATAGTACAATTGTAGCCTGGATAATCAAGCCTAATTCGATGTAATTCAGAAAGCAATGAGATTTGAATGCAGGTTTGTGCAGTCAACTGCAAGCTGTTCAAAAAAAAAAAGAAAGAAAGAAAGAAACAGCAACAAGATGCCACCAGAATTTAAGGGAAATGAAGACAGACTAAAAAGAAAAATACATAAAACGATCAGTCAGGCATGCCACAGCGCCATTAGTTTATTCAAACAGCAGAAGCTCCCTGCCGAATAGCCCAAGATGAGCTGCCCTGGCCCATATTTCCTCAGGGTCTTGAACAGAAAGGTCAGACTGTGCACAGAATGCTAAGAAATACTTTATGAGTTAGCATGAATGATGCTTTGGTGTGTCGTGTGGCTATTTAATGTGCATAATGCAAATCAACTTTCATTCAATTAGCATGTTAATGACTAAAGACCCCCTAAAAACTGAGTGTACTGTTAGATTCAAGCTGGATGGAGTTGATATGCTATCTCAACATGGCCTCTTTCCTTGATATACCATGTGAACAATTGTTTTGTTTTGTTTTCATAATCTGCGCATGTGCCAAAAATTACACAACATTTTTTTTATAAAAATTTTCACTGAAATCTGGAATAGATTAATCACTGCAGAGGCCAAATAACCTTTCAAGCAGCATTTCCAACATATCCTAAACCATGCTAAATATATGGCCACATGAAGGACTCCAGACTAATATTTGTGGGCTCTGACAGCGGTGCAGATGTGGCACCAGTACTGCACATTTTACGCATTAAATTAACTTTAACCTAAAATTAACTAAAAATGGAAAACAAAAATCATTTAGATATATTTTGAAGAGAATATAAACTTAAACCTTAATCTACCTCCCTATAAGTAAACCCAACTACTACCTTTATACTATTAAGAGGCAGCAAATTATAAGTTTATAGAGGCAAAAATTTGTTAATGGTTAATTAATACTGATAATTGTGCATTAAAATAAAGTATGACCATGTTAAATTATTAAAAAATACAATATAATACTTTTGAGAAAATACAAATAGTGTTATGATCAACACTGGTCAGTAACTAAATGCAATTATTATAAGATGATGTTGTGATGTTTTTTGGGGCCAAGCTGATAAATGGTTAAATATGTACTATTGCCACAGAAATAATAATGCTTATCAGTTAGACAAATTGGTAGTGGCACCAGTGTGACATTTAATAAAATTAAGTTGTGCCAAAAAGAAAAAAACTAAGTGTGACCATTCAGTGACAGTCTGGAGCCCTGACATATACACAAGCTGACAAAGTAGGCCAAACAGACAAATGATTTTGCTTAACATACAACTAAGCAACATAACCCATTCTTAATCAGAGCAAACTATAACAAAACAATATTCGACCATAACATTACTTTTATTTAAGCATATTTTTTATGGGGAAAACATGCTGTTTTAAAGACTCATTAGCACACATCCATATCAATTTTCTAACAATAACACAATCACAAACTCAATAATGAGCTATTAAATACATTTTTATAAAATTAAACGTGCATGGCTAAAAAGGACAAAACTGACATTTGTAATTTAATACAAAGATTAAATTTTGACTTTCAATGTGCATTGACTTTCAGTATTTTACAATAGTAATTGGGTATGACTTTAATTAAATTATACTTACGTTATCTTTTAATTATTTGTGGAAATTACAGACAAGTTACAGGTTTCTGAAATTAATAAACTAAATTAAAAAAACAATACCCAATGTGTCACTCTAATATATTCACTGCATAATAAAAAAGGACTATATTAATTCAGTATTGCAACAAAACAATGCGACTAAAGTACTATATGATATAAAGGTTGTTCTTTCCCTCAAGCGCAGTCATTGGGAATGCATTCATGAGTGCTCTCCAGTGTTTGGAAGAAACCTACAGTACATCATGACAGACAATCAAGAGAAATAAGATTTGATCACAAAGTTGCACAAGCTCATATTTCAGCGCAAAACATTCTTAGCAGTGACCTAGAGACAGCATTCTAGCAGGCAGAAAATAAACATAGCCTTGTGTGTTCAGTTGGTTCTGCGTCAAAAGCAGACAATGTTCTGAAAAAGAGACTTCAAAGGAATCCACAAAACCAAAGTAAATTCTCCCGGGAGTTGCTTTCACTTGAATGGCGACTTGCCTTTACAGCGACAGCTACTGTGAATGCTGACTGCTCTGTGGTTTGGAGTGGTTTGGCTCTGAAGTGCAGGTGGGGAGGAGGAGAGGTCTGGAACGACACTAGTGGCAAATGTCCTTACAAGGAGGTTGAGTACATCAGGGACTGGCTTTGTAACAAGGACTATGCTCTGTGCTGATCAAAAGAGAAACTTTCCAAAAAAATAAAATTCTTTTCAGAGACTTATTCAGGCCAAATTAGAAAAAGAGGCTGAATATCGAAGTAAATTTGAGACATTGCATATCATTTGAATCTGAAAAAATGTTGAGCAAGAGAATGATACAGACAGAAAGATAGAACAAACAATATCTCAATATAACCGGTGACAGACAGATGGAATAACAGAATGAAAATCCAAATAAATAAGACAGATAGAAATGACATGATAGAACAAGAAACTGATGAACATGTTGAGAAACAGACAGATAGAACATAAGAACAATAGACAGAATTAAAGTATAGATGATATATAGACAAATAGAACTAATGACAAAAATAGAACAAGAAACAGGCAGATAGAAAGAAAAAAAAGACAGAATGAGAATGCATAAGAAATAAAGAGATAGAACAACGTACAAAAAATGGTGGATTAAACAAACAGAAAAAAGGAACAAATGGTAAATATACTAAATGACAGACTGATAGACAAGATGAGATACAGGGAATTAGAACAAGAGGACAACATATAGAATGAAACAATAGATAAACAATAGACAGATAGAATGAGAAACCAATAGACAGGATGAGACCGTGAGTTTTCGAAATCCTGATAAACAAAATTGGTTATGATAATTAAAATTTGAAACGGTATTACGAACTGTCAGAGAGTTTACTGTGGTTCACTGTGAAACTGGTAATCGTGACAACACTACAGACAGTATTTGTAAATTAATGAATAACAAATGACAGAATAAAAGACAGAATGAATGAAGGACAATGAATGAATGACAGAACGAAAAATAACAGAATGAATGACAGGCAGATTGAATGAATGACAGAGGCAGAATGAATGAATGAATGAATAAATGAATGAATGACAGAGACAGAATGAATGATTGGCAGAGACAGAATGAATGAATGAATGAATGGATGGCAGAGACAGAATGAATGGATGAATGAATGAACGACAGAGACTGAATGAATGAATGAAAGACAGAGACAAAATTAATAAATGAATGAGTGACAGAGACAGAATGAATGAATCACAAAGACAGAATGAATGAATGGGTGAATGAATGAATGACAGAATGAATGAATGGCAGAGATAGAATGAATGAATGAATGAGACAGAATGAATGACAGAATGAATGAACGGCAGAATGAATGAATGAATAAATGGATGAATTAATTAATTAATGACAGAGACAGAATGAATGAATGACTGAATGAATGAATGACAGAGACAGAATTAATAAAGGAATTTTTTTTCGGCTTAGTCCCTTTATTAATCCGGGGTCGCCACAGAAGAACAAACCGCCAACTTATCCAGCATATATTTTATGCAGCTGATGCCCTTCCAGCTGCAACCCATCACTGGGAAACACCCAAACGAACAATTTAGCCTACCCAATTCACCAATAGCGCATGTCTTTGGACTTGTGGGGGAAACCGGAGCACCCAGAGGAAACCCACACGAACACCGGGAGAACATGCAAACTCCACACAGAAATGCCAACTGACCCAGCCCAGGCTCGAACCAGCGACCTTCTTGCTGAGAGGTGACATCGCTACCCACTGCGCCACCGCACTGCCCCTACTTATTTTTTTATATCTTTTTTCTTTTTTTTGCAGTAAGAAGCAAGTGCTGTGCTGTAACAGCTCATTAAAACAGACAAAAAGTCAAGTTATTGAAGCTTTTAATATTGGAAGAGAATTTGAATATAATAAGTTGTTTTTCAAAGCACCTTTAAACTCCCTTTGAAATGTCTCAGATATTTATCACTATGAGTTTTCATCAGACCTGTGCTTGCCCATCACAATTATTTCATCCTAGCATTTCATCCAGGTTTCTTACAGTTATAAATGTCTGATTGTTTACAACTTCTTCCTATGACTGCTTTTATTCCACATCTCCTTCTCACTAATCACTAATATCTGATTTTTGTAGACAAAATATCTAATCTGGCCTGGTATGTTTTGCTACTAATATGCGAGAATTGCACAAACATTGAAACATTTTTAAACACCGGAGGCAGAAAACAGAAAGTGAAAACAACCAGACGTTGAAGACAGAAAATGAACTTCTGAAATTCTTAATATTACACCCAGACTCCACTTTCTTCTTTAAATATTGCCCTAAAACAAAACTGTTGACTTGTAAAGCTTTACACCAAAGAAATGTGAGTTTTGGGAAACAATAGCTATATTATTATATCCCAAGCTTCCATTATGCTGCTTGATTAGGCAGTGAATAACTGTTGTGCTAATTACGGTTTTATTGCTGCATTATTTGCACTGCTGTTGTAGTTTTTTTGTTGTTCTACCGAGAGCATTTTTGTTCCGTATCTAAGAAATGTTTCCATTTGTTAAACACTTGTTTAAAGAGAAATTTGAAGACAAAGCAGGAGTATTTGTAGTAGACATATCAAGTACATCTCAGTCTGTATTCATGATTTGGTTTGAACTTTGGTGACAGAAATATGAACACAACACAAACCAAAGAAGTCTATAAAAATAATAAAAACCCAATGTGATCATAAAAATACAGAATCCTGATATATTTTTCCTGAATCTTTTTCTCATCATAGTTGCAATGTTTGATGTCTGTATTGAACTGTAAAGGCCAACGTTTCCTTTGAAGCAAATTTGCAGAGGAATATCTTGCACCTTTTCCAGAAAAATGTGTACCTTGGCTCAATATTCTGTAACACTGAGCGGAATCCAAAGTTTTTTATGACAATCTCAGGGTGCAAATCCTTTGCAATAAAAACCACCACTGATTAAATAATCTCAGAATTCAACGGAAGAGGTCTTTTAGGTAAAATTAATAATTGCCATAATTGAAACAGAAGATTTGTTACCTTATCTCTAGGCAGAATTGCACAGTGTTTCTTTATGCAAGTCATAAATTCAAAATATCTGCATTTGACATGAAAGCTATCAACAGATCATGGCTATTATGAGCATTGCCATTACCTTCACAAAATATAATGTTTCCAAACATCGTGCCATCACAAACAATATATTGTTTCAGCATCTACATTGCAATTTACACATCCATAGTAGTAAAACATTGCAGAATATAAAATGTTGAGTCAGAATTATAGTTTCAACACAGCTCATAACAAATGTGGAGTCATTGCAAAGTTTAACCATAAAAGACCTTTGTAGCTTTACCAAAGATTCAGTTTCTGCACATGAATACTGTACAGCCCAGAAAACCATAATATTTTACTCTATTTTATTTATCTATGCTTATAATTTATTTTTATTTTTACTGTGAACACACTATCTTACAAAATCATACCAATTTACCTGAAGTATGAATTTGATTCAAATAGAGCTATTCAGTCATCTGGTGAAACTGTATTCATATCGCAATTCATAATCGCAGAGAAACTAAATATATAAATGTCAATATTGTGCAGGCCATCATACTTGATGGTGCAGTTAAAGAGTGTTCATTTTTTTGTACAAATGAATCTATTTTACTACAATACAAGCATCTGTGAACATTTCTCTTTTTTTGGGGGAATGCACAATTGCGTTTTTAACTGAATGTACAATCAATTTAGCATTTTTTTTAAAACAAAATGTCACCTATTTACCTGCTTTCCATCAAATTAGTTTTTCTAAGTGATGTCATCTAATTAATATTCATAAGATACAACGCTAAGATTTATAATGTGTCCATCCTACTTTTTATTCCTATATCCCTGCTGTAATCATGAACATTTTGGCTGATGTACATTATGAAAATGTTTAGATCTTAGAGAAATAAGATGAAAGGAAAACACATCAGACAAGAAGATCTTTGACAGCAAGACTGTGCAGTGCTTTGCAGTTCAACCTCCTAGACTGACTTTTAATTAGTCGGGCCATTACAGGCACACAGAGCCAACGCACGGCTTCCTTCATCAAACACAAACCGATCAAAGCCTACGATGAAGAAGAGGGAAGAGGTTATTCATTACCTTGATTAGTCAATATAACAAATCAGACCACTGCCCTCTGATTTATATGCATGAGATAATGAGAGGGAGAAAAATGTAAATTTCATAGTGCTACTAAGTATGAAGCTAAAGATAAGAGGATGTAAAAAGGAGTTTATTTCGTTTCTATACAATTTCTTTGTCATTTTTTCAACAACAATATATACTTGAGCGATTGCAGTTGAAAACCAAAAACCCATATTATTAAATTATAGATGCAATTAAATATATTCGTTAGACTGGGAATAATGGCTACATACCTGTCATGACAAATACAGATAAAGATATAAGATGTGAATTTAAAGGAACATAAACATTTGCACTTTTGAGAGGACAGCTGTACTCACAATTCATTTGTATTCACAACTCATGCACTCATGCAAAAATAAGTCTCTGATGTTACTAGAGTGTGTATGTAAAGTTTCAGCACAAAATACACCACAAAACTCTTTGAAATGGCCTCTTTTAGGCTTTGATCCTAATAGTGCCATTTTGGTTACTGGAGCTTTAAAAACAAATGGAATTGTGCTCCCAGCCCTTTTTTCAACAGAGGGTGGAGCTACGAATGCCTATGTGTCAGCATAGTGGCAGATTCAAAACCAAGACTATAACGTCCTATCTTAATTTGGGAGAGATCGTCACTAATTTCCCTTCTGATGACATATACAACGGGAGAATGTCAATCAAAGTGTTTCTGCAGACTGTTTTTATAGAGTGTGATTATAAAGAAATTAATTAATAAATGTTTACCATTAGTTGCTGGTTATATTCACAGACAAACTGTGTTTAAACCCCTTGTAAAAGTGATTTTTGCATAATAGGCCCCCTTTAAAATGTTGTCTTATGAAAGCAAACCACAGTAAGCAGAAAATGCAACGCTGAAACAAATTAAGTCCTTGTTTCAAAACAAATGAAATAATCTACAGGTCTAAAAAAAAACTACTTTGGTGATTTATGACCACAACCACGTAAATTACAGGAAGCACAGCTCTTATAACTAGAGCTATATTCAAAAAAAGCAGTCAGAAAAAGAGCAGCAAGGACAAATACGGTTACGGTTTGAATATCTGCCTCTCAGCGCTTTGTGTTATCTCTCGATTCCATGGCAACAACTGGAATAAATCAGGAGAGACGAGCGAGGCCATTGAAGGTGCAAAAACAAAAAGAAAAGGCATTTTAACAATCTCAGGTTTTTAAACAAAAAGGACACTACAGGAGAAAAGACACTGACTGCGAGAGATAAACAACAGATAATCATAACAAATATGAAGGAAATGAAAATAGACACTGGAAAGTGACGTTTTTCATTACCCACTCAGTGGGAAGATGCCACTGCAGAAAACTGAAGTAAACGAATGATTCAGCCCCCTGAGATGGCCTGCCAAAAACAGGGAGCTGGCAGGAGGAGATACAGCCAAAGTATTCAACTGTACGCTCATTTCCCATCCGTGAACGACAGTGATGTAGTGCCCTTGTGAAGACGCATATAGAATAAGATTCCTGTTAATTGCCCAGAGTGCCAATGAAGATCTGTGACAAAATGTACAAAATCTCATACAAGTTTGTGTTTTGCTCACTGTATGTTGTTTTCATCCTCGTGCACATCCGCTGAGATAATTTACTGCTCTTTTCTGCCAGGCACAGAAAGATAAATGGATTTTGATCCCATACAAACAGAAAACGAAAGTAGAAGATGAAAAAAAAATACCTGGAGCATATCACTGCTTATTATTCCTCAACTCTGAGCCAAAGTATGACTGCCAGATTAAAAACTTCTACAGTTAATTTCAAACATACAAATAGCCTATGCTAGAATTGGGTAATTAGAAATTTTATTTATTAATTATCTCTGCAGGTCTGCCGGAATGAGGCAGCGGGCTTATTATGAAGTGATTGCTCACAGTTTAAGGTCTATTTCACAGCTCAGCGGCCTGCTAAAGCCCACAAATGCAGCATCTCAAACTTTTCTCTGTTTATTGTGGAACTGCATATTGGGAAGGATTAGCTAGAGGTCACCAGTGCTGCTCATTATGGCAGCCCAGACTGCCTGAGATGGATGATTAAAACACACACACACACACACACACACACACACACACACACACACACACACACACACACACACACACACACACACACACACACACACACACACACACACACACACACACACACACACACACACACACACACACACATAACAGCTGACAAAACATTGGAAACGAGCAATTATGCTTCAAGTTAACACAGTTGTGCAGTCGGATGTTTCATTTCTGTCAGAAAATAAGTATTTGATAATGATGATTTGGACCTATAGTGGATATCATTATCATGGTGCTGTCCCATCTTCCTGACAGGTTTATTCTAGTTGTGTGGGTTGTTAAAACGGCATATGATATCTCAGAAAGAGAGAGTGAGGATCTCTGCTGCCATTTATATGATAATACCACTGCAGCACATCATTAACACATTCATTAATTAATCATTAACATATCCTAACAAAACAGTTTGAAAATTGATTAAATTATATATAAATTGCAAGAAGCAATTAGAAGAATGTACTAAAAACCAAGAGGTTTGTGAGACGAGATTTTTTAAAAGGTTTTATGCAAATGTAAAATACTGAAAAAAAGATGATATTAATAATAGCAGAACTTATGGGTCCTTGAGGTAAATTGGTTCCCCATGAAGAGGACATCTCCAGCACAAATCTGATGGTCTGACGTCTTGAATATTGCAAATTTAACATCTAGTTGCTTGGCAACCATACATCCCATCCCACCTAAAATTACATAAAACGCCATTAGATGTAGAAACTTCATGGAACCGCAGTTTGGTGAGTTTCCAGCATAAAAATAAAAAGTTTTAGCCGTTCAAAAGCAGAAAAAGTAATACATGAATCTGCTAGAGAAATAAGTGGAATCCAGCAGGCATTTGAAACCATCATATGGTCCCTTAAAAATTCCTCCCTTCATAATTGAATCAAGCAAACTTTACACCAGATAAAGTTCAAGCAGTTCATGAAGCTGATGCCAGTTTGTTGTCCACTGATCTTCAACAGCTCAACTAATGATTTCAAATGTTGAAAACTTATAAAAGTATAAGGCCAATGTATTTACCATAAAGAATTTAATGTAAAAGTCTCTGTTCAAAGCATTTTAAGGCAGGATGACCTTAGATCGACAGACATTTGTTTTTCATTCATCCTCACCAAGAAAAATTATGATATTCAAATTATTTGCATGTTAATAATGATCAATGTACAAAACCTATATTTATTAAAAGTTTAAAGCGGTGAACTAAACAAATTTTTAAATAAGATTTGACAAATTTCTAATTTCAGTAATATCTGTTAGAATAAAAAAAAAAGTTATTTAACTTTCCATTTTAAGTACGAAGACTGCTTTGTAAATTATAATTCATTTTTTTATTTGCTACACAAACTAATCACATTTTAATTAAATGCTACACAAAGTTCAGCACACCTAATAGCAGTGGGAGAGTAATTCCCCTTTTGCTACAGTACAGTTTTCATTGCGATTCAATGATGGCAAGCTCTGTGACAAGTCCAGATGTCAAGTCCCTTGTGAATGCTTTACATTATGCCAGCAGACAGTCTTCAGAATCCATCCCACTGATGTTACACAAGACTGTCTACATCACAATGACACACCAGATGGAAGAGAAAACCCTGTTTGGTTGAGAGCCAACAATGCTCACCTCCCACACCGGCTGAATAGGGTGCTTGACTTCAGAATAACACTGGCATAAGAGGACAGCACAGCGCCAGCCATCCAAACACCTGCGAGCCCCCGAAAAGAGACGAATGCCCCCGTTTCTAACAACAGTTTATGCTTGTTCACTAAGCATGTGGGCTGTGAACATAATGGTTTAAAAATCTCAATGTTAGGGTGAAACAAACACATGCTGTCAGTTAAGCAGTACATTTTAGATATAAAAAGCATGTGTATTTGTGATGCTTCACCCAAAAATTACCATTTGCAGAGACTGTGGATGAAAGGTAACAATTATGTTGTTAATAACATTCAATCAATTATTAGTTATAGTTTATATACAATGAATATTAATAAAGTATAGACCACTTTTCAAAAATGTATGATTGCAGGGCCAACATAAAAAATGCTAAATAAACTGTAAAATGTTAACATTATATTTTCCAACTTTCTAACCATGCTGTTATTCACATTCTACCTACATCCCCATGGTACTGTAAACATTACAGTGTAAACATTGTATTTTGAAACACCATGAAATAAACGAAAGAGCATAATATGAAACGAAAGACTTTTCATTTCGTCCATACAATACATTTCATCACATTGCACCATACCTGTATATATTTTTTAAAAAGTACTAATACTACTATTGACTTGCATTTCATAAATCACTAATCACCATGGTTTCATCTTAAACATTTTTATGACTTACTGACGAGGGGGGGAATCACCTAAATCAAAAGCATCATCCTGAATGTCCTGAGGGTAAGTAAATTAACAGCAAATTTAACCCAGAATTTGTTAGAAATTATTTATCTGAGCACATTTTTTTTATTCATGTGCTCTTATAATCTTTAATTAAAATAACTTCTCCATCTTGTAATGAGATCTCTTCTCTGATCACGTTTTCACTGGTGTAAGGACAACCTGTCACTTACATAAAAGCAATAATAAATAACAATGATCGGGCTAATTTCTTGATAGACACGATCAAGTCTGCCTAATTTTTGCCTCAAGGAGAGCTATAATTCTGGGCTATAAGCAATTCAGTCTCCAGGTAACTGATGCAACTTTGATAAAAAAATTGAATTAAAAAAAATACATGTTGTAATGAAAAGCTAATTTTTATTTAGTTTAAGCAAAGTTGCACTCCTGCAAACATAATAGAGAAGAAAGTGAAGGGGATTCAATAAATTTCCACCAAAAACAACCTCAGTCCTTCGCATAAGATCAGTCTACAAGCTTTCACAGACAGTGTAGAAATTGTGGAAGGTCTCCATTTTTACATTTTCTTACAACCTGTTCATATTTCAACAACGAGAAGCAATAATACTTGAGATTTCTAACAAAACAGTCCTTTTAGGGAAGATTCAAAACATGAAGCCACAGCACCAACACCACAAACTTATTTTTGTAATAATAATAATCATGTCAATGCAAAATAACAGCAATTTCCCAACTGACCAGTCAATTTAGCATCAAGATGTTCTCAAATAAATCACAATGTATAGAGCAGACAGTACATTTTCATTTGCACGGCGGCCTATGAGATTCCAGATAACTTACCTTTGATGAATTTAAGGGTTGAAATGCCTCTCAAAAGCTGCACCAAATAGGCTAAGCTCTGACATAGGTCGTCCTCTCCTGATTAAATACAACTTTTCATTAAAAGTTCATCTTAATAATAGGATTCATATATCTACAAACATCATACTTCAATTTATAGCCAGTGTTTCTCAACCATGTTCCTGTAGGACCACCAACACTGCATGTTTTGGATGTTTCCTTTATCTGTCACAGGTCTGCTGGTCTCTGCTAATTAGTTGATGATCTGAATCAGGTGTGTTTGTGTAAGGTGTGTCCCAAATCGCATACTTATGCACTATTCTATGCCATTTTGTAGTATAAATAGTACAAGTAGTGCATTCACACTGAAATATTCAACCATTAAAAATTAAGTGTGTAATGTTGAACACTTCACACTCAATGGCCGCAGCTTTGCTCATGTAGTGGAAGGGGCGAAGCTATCGGACACTGAGTTGTAAAAGCAAAATTCTCTTACATGAGTGATTATGCCGCCTCCAGATGGTGAATGCCGTTATACTGATGGCAGGTACTATTTTGTAGTTTGGTAATTTATTATTTGATTTGGCAACAGTCAAACGTTATATGGAGTGAATGGTTAGAGTTCCATTTGGGATGACACTAAATTCATATACTATGCTGTTGAGTGTCTAAGTAAATAGTGTATAAGTGTATAGTGTGCCATTTGGGGCACAGTGATGGAAAATATGCAGAGCTGGTGGCCCTCCAGGAATGTGGTTGAGAAACACTATATTAGACAACAGTGTGTCAGCATCACAAACTTGTGATAACAAGCCCCACCCATTTAAAGGGCCGATTTGATTCGTTAATTTAATGTCATTAGAAATTAGTCTCTTCTTATTTTATGTTTAGGCTTAAAAATGTTAATGAACTGAAACTGATTTTTTTTTTTAATTATTCAAACACAAAACGAATAAACAAATTTAAAGTAGATTTTTTTAAATCAAACTATGCTGAATAACTGATAAATTTGAATTACAAAAATGCAAATACTAGTATGATTAATAAATAAAATGTATCTCTCTGTGAATTATTTTGCCCTAATTAAACATTTTTTAAATGTATTAATTTGAATTTTACAAACCTGAAGAGAGTTTTAGAAAATAGAAATGGATAAATAAAAAATTTATATTATATTAAATATGAAATATTCCAGTTTTTTTTTTGATTGAAAATTTATTTAATTACCAATTTATGATATACATTTTAGACAGTGTTTAATGTTAGTCAACATTTAATTGTATTAATATGTTCATTAAAATGACATGAAGTCTATTTTTCTTGAAATCTCACACCTAATAATTAGCTTTTGTTATTCTTTTTTTTTTTAATGACGTAAATTTATTTCAAAGTTGTTTTAAATTAAAAGAAACTTCAAAGTAGCTTCCCCAATAAGAGGAATAATTGATTCTGAACTACTGCATTTTTTGAAAATTAATTCTGACCACAAGTGTATAGCAGCCCTTCAGCTGTGCATTCACTTTTAAGCCATTCCTCGGTCTGTCATCAGTTATTCAATCCATTCATCCAACCATTTTCCAAACCATTTGTCCAATATAGTGTCACAGTGTGCTGGGACCTATTCCATCACCTATTATTCTTTACTCAAAACAGACAAAGGAGTCCTCAGATGAAAACAACACATATAGATATCAAAATGATTTGGTTAGATTTGTGCAAATTGTGTCTCTGGACGATTCTCTCCAGGAGCTCACAGATTACGCACTCAAACAGAATGTGTTAAAGATGCAATCATATTTTTGTTGAGCCTTACAGGACGTCCAGCATCAGGTGTAGCATAAACCCCAGGAAATGAGACTATAGCGAACGGCTATCTCAATTTCATCTTGAATTGAATGGCAGAGTAGGTTTGGATGATGGCATTGGCTGAGGATCCGTCTGCTGCATCTCGTAATCCTGCCACCTACAGAGATTAAACCACAACCAACACGCTTTCCATTAGCCAGCCCACAGGAGATGGAGAGGTGGAGATGGAAGGGGGGCTTTGTGAAGGACAGATTCAGGTGTGACTGACAAGCAGACAAGGAGATGATAAGGAGGCTGATAGAGTGACAAGGTGGAAATATTACAGTGTGTAAACATGCGTTCACAACACACATGGCTCTTTCTAGAGGCTACAGAATTATATCAATAACAACGATGGATATCAATAACAACGATGGATTCATTGAGTGCATTTTAACAGTTGCAAATGAATCACTGAATATATGGGTTATTTATTTATTCTTACATTATATAAAAAAATTCACCCAAAAAAAACACATCTTTCTTTAGAATATCTTCTTTTGGTGCATTTAACTGCACCAAATTTATGTTAAAAATTACTTAATGTACTTTTTCTTTATTAAAGGTTAGCATAATATCTTTAAAACAGGCCCACCCCTGCCATCCAAAGCCACACCTCCTAAAATCGCGAACGCGCGCACCTTAAAGATGACAGCAGACAAGAACTTTATAGTACTTTATAATACTACAATTCCGAACGTAAAACTGTATTATATCTAGCACGTTTTCAGTTATGTAGTTAGCAAGCAAAACGTGTCATGTGCAATATTTCATGCATGCAAGGATCATTGGTCTCACTCACTCACACTTTGTCCTAAAGTGACTACTCTATGCTTAATGGTTGGCCGGCGGCATGCAGGAATTACACTTACAGTATTACTAAGCCATACTTACATGCTATTTTAAACCGAATATTCAGAGTAGCATGGTAAACAATATAGGGAGCGCGTCACAGGTTGTCATTGTTCAAAAATGAACCAATGTGAATATAAAACCATTTATTTTACTTACACTATTTACTTATGTTTTTGTTGTTAAACTAAATAAAAATCTACATTATCAATGCTGTAAAAGGTCCCTTATGAAACTGAAAAGTCACATCAATCTTTCACTGGAATATTTCAGTGGCTGAACAACACTTCTGTTCATATAACCCATTCATAATACAACACAATCTACATCAGCTGTGCCTGACTAAAATAGTTTTAAAACATAACATTACCTGTGTAAAAGAAATATCTCAGCCATGGTGTCATCCGTCCTCCAGCGTGCAAAAGTAACTCCAGTATTGATTCAGGATTTTAAAAACTTTTGTATGGAATAAAATTTCAAAAAGTATCAAAAAGTATCGCGGTCGCGGATAGAAAAGTAGTTCGCGTAAATCAAAATATTGACATCGCGTGTAAAATTATATCGCGCAAAATCGAGAACTAAACGCAGAATAAAAAAACAATGAGGCCGTGTACCAAAAGATAATGAGCGTAAATCAAAAATGAAAACTCGTTTAGAGAAAATCAGTTTTTCTGCTCATATTTGAATGTTTTGTGCGCTTATAGTCTTTTCCCCTTTGCTCTTGCTTCCACATTCTGCGCGTGCGTTTCCAAAACTTGCAATGCGAGTTTCATTTAAATCACGGGCGGGTTTCAGCGTCCTCATTGGCCCACTAGTCGAGATTGACAGATGTTCCTCTAGCCAATCAGACAAAGGGGGAGTTGACGTCACTCCAATGCAAGCAGAAAAACAGATTTTGTCTTCATTTTTGATTTACGTTCATCTTTTTTGTACACGAGTTCTCGCTTTTGCGCATTATAATTGTACACGCAATGTCAAAATTTTGATTTAGGTGCATTATTTCTCTATCCGCGACCACAATACTTTAGGCGGGAATTAGATCCCTTACATTCAACATTTCATTTTACAGCTGTGTCTCGTATGCACATGAACGCGCCAATGGCGGATCGGCGTGAACAGATGCACAGATGTACAAATCTACATTTGTTGATAGACTGTTTGGGCTACTTATCGGAATTATGGGAGCTGTCGGCCCCACAATATTTAATTGAATGAACTTTTTTTAGTTTTATGCCTTACCCAGAATATAAAAATACATTTCGATCATTTACTTTAATAATTACTATTAGAATGTGAAGAGACTTTCAACCACAACAAAAAATGTTTCTGAAGACAATCACCTACTGCACCTTTAAGTGAGAGGAGGGATTACTGTTACATATTCCAAATGATTAATAAAACTTATAGGTCAGCAGGGTGCAACATTAATATTATCAGCTGGAATGTACTTTTGCATTTAAATCAGCATGCTTTTCTTTAGAAAACGCATTTGGGTAAGACGGATCATTCATTCATTCATTTTCCTTCAGCTTAGTCTCTTTGTTCATCAGGGGTTGCCACAGCGCCACACCGAATACTTATCCAGCATATGTTTTGCAGATGCCCTTTCAGCTGCAACCCGGTAATGGGAAACACCCATAGACTCTCACATTCACACGCATACACTACAGCCAATTTAGCTTATTCAATTCACCTGTACTGCATGTCTTTGGTCTGTGAAGGACAGAGCACTGAAGGAAACCCACGCGAACACGGGGAGGACATGCAAATTCCACACAGAAATGCCAACTGGCCCAGCCACGACTCAAACCTTCTTGCTGTGAAGCGACAGTGCTAACCACTGAGCCACCGTGTCGCATGAGACAGATCATTCTAGGTTAAAATGTGATTGGGTGGGTCAATTATATCACTCTAATTTTAATTCTAAGTCTAACAGCAGTCCGTTTTGGTAAAAAGGCCTCAATGCTGGAAGCAGACCCTGCAGGTCACTTTATTGTTGTAGTTGGCAAACTTTATAATATCTCAGTCATCTTAGCTAACGTATGCACCAAATTATGATGACAAACACTCTTTGATATTAGGAGGAGATATGAATTGTGTAATGTCATCCTTAGATGGTAGTTCTGTTAAAACTACTCCTTCATCCAAGTCAGCTGATACCATTAAAACATTTAGGCACATATGGGATATCTGATTTCAGGCAATTTCGTAATCCTGGATCTAGAAGATATTCTTTTTTTCTCACCTGTTCATCAGATATATTCCAGTATAGACTACTGTTTTTCTAGATAACAATCTTATACCTCTGATTAGTTATTGTAAGTATCGTGCTATTGTTATCTCTGAACATGCCCCTTTATTAATGATGCTGTGCATGCCAGTCACACTTGACAGAATGTCTTCTTTTGTGTTCAACAGAATGAAACGTATAAAGGTTTGTAACCAATCGAGGGTGAGTAAATGGTGAGTCAATTTTCCTTTCTGGGTGAACTATGCTTTTACAGATGAATTTTGCTCCATTTCTCTTTCTAAAACTATGGATTGTCCTGATGCATCAGCCAACAGATGGCCTTACTCCATACACAGTCTTCTCGTAATCTTAGGAATTGATTGTACCATCAAGTGTAGCAAGCTGTCTATTCCCTGAAGGGTTGAGGTTTTGGTGTTTTGAACTTTATGACAATTTACTACAGGAGTTTAATGATTTATGAACATTACATATATAGATTGTGACAGCTCAAATTTGTAAGTAGTTTACCACTGTTAATATAATTAAATATTACTTAATGCATTTGATGGGGAAAGAGTTTAGCAAGGTGAACTCACCTTATTTTCTTTACTCAAGAGTCAGAGACAGGTGGCAATTAATGCATGAGTGTGTGTGCAAGTAAACAGTAGGTGTTTTATGAGCTATTAAATGCATCACGCCAAGCAACAATTTCTCGCAGGTATATCACCTTCACGACTGGCCCTTATTATCCTTTCATCAGCCTCTCAGGAAGCGCCAAGTGCCACTCCCAGCCAGTCCCATAATGCCAAACCAATGCCACTTTTTGCTGACAATAACAAGCAGAACGTGGCATTCATTATCAGCGCTGACAAGTCCATGCTTCCTCTAGAGAAAAGTAAACTTACAGCACTTGCACAGACTACTGTGCATCTTACTTAAAACTTTTGTCTACTGTGCTGAATGCAATTTGCATCTGTAGAGAAATTCATATTGCAGTTTCATTCATGGCCCACAATGGCTGGAGCTTCCGCATTGACCTTGTGGAAGGTTCATACATTTTCATCCCAGGAATGGTGGACTCCCAAAGGAATGAATGTAGTTCAATTTAATTCCGCATCCCCCGAAAGCAGCACAGTCGTCAGCCGTCTGGATTAATTTGAAAATTATAGAGTATATCTTCATCTCTAACTAGCATGGAGAATGTGACTCAGCCCCCTTTGCAATGATAATAGTATTTATCTGAGCTACTTAGACAGGGAGCTTCTCATACTGATATGGATTCCCATAGGGGGCTCTACATAACAAGAAACTTGGGTTTTAATTATGAGTTTAAGTTTTAGGGCTGCGGTTCTGAGTTTGCAGAGTCAGCTTTGTCATTCACACTGGAGGGTGATTTGAATCTATAAAGTGTCTTCTAATAGTGGAAAGTGTCAGTATTTAAAATATGCTCTGTTTAGGCGCTGTAAAAACAGTGCTCTGTTTGAGCATTCAGAGACCAGCATTATTCCCTTGCACTGGAGATCAAGAGACCATTATGCAAATATGAATGCAGGTGAATTTATATAGTTTATAATTTAAATAGGTCCACAGCAAGGTTAAAAATGTGCATACATAAATGTAGCAATTTTAAAAGCTCTAAATAGAATGTAAGCGCTAAATAGATTTTTGGAATCTGTGATGCCTTTTTTCAGGATTCAAAGACATACATCTTTCCACACTGTCACTTATAATCAATTAAATGCATCCTTTCTGAATAATATTATTAATTTCTTCTTTTAAAGAATCTAACTGACCTCAAATGTAAAAAAAAGTGGTCTCTGAATTTGTGATTCATGGCAGTTTCTGTTTATTTACACTTTATGCATTATTGCATTATGAAGCTTTTTTTAAGCTCAACATCTTGAACGTTTAATTTCTGTCAGCATTTAAAGATTAAAATGTACAGTCTACAAAATGCTGGCTTGTTGTAACCCAAATATGAACAAATCCAACAGCTGGGTTTAAAAATGTAATTTCTATATTTAATTAAAAAAATTAAACCAATGTTGAGTTTGTTCATTTTTGACCCAACCTTGGGTTAATACAACCTAGCAGTTTTTAGAGTGTAACTGCAGTGTTGTATATGTATATATGTATATATGCATGAATGAATGAATGTGAATTAATCTTTATAGCGACAATAACCATGACAATTTTATTTATATAGCATAGTTTTTCAACTTTCATTGGCCAAAGTGCTGTCTAACAAATAAACAGAAAGCAGAGAGACAACCACAAACAGACTAAAAATAATGATCATACCTCCTAACAGCCAAATGCCTTTGAGAACAAATAAGTCTAGTCTTAAAGCTGATGATGGAAGGTGTTTGTACTACAGATGGTGGTAAAGCATTCCAAAGCCTGGGAGCTGCAATACAGAAAGCACGATCCCCCCTACATTTATGTCTTGATTTGCAGATGCACAGCAGATCCTGATTGGAGGACCGAAGGGATCTGGTAGGCTGGTACAGTTTCTCTAGCTCACATTGTACCATTTAGTAATAGCAATAGTCAAATCAAGTCATCTTTATTTGTATAGCCCTTTTTACAATCTCAACTGTGCATTTAGAAGGAAAATATACAGAAAAAAACATCATTACATTACTTCAGATTGTGAAACATATTCAGAATGGACCCAGTATTCTCCCATTCATTGTACTCTACGTTTATCCAACCATGATGATTCCCGCTGCTAAGAAACCCGGAAATGTGAAAAGGGTCCATAATCAGGAAGACAGCAGAGTGGAACGGTACGTATAGATGCTGGTTTAGTTCTAGATTAGATTAAGACTCGGCAGCCAAAGGACAATGACGCTAGTTAGCCCATCACACACTGGCTATAGGTAGAGAAAAGAGGCAGGGATAGAGGCAAATCGATAGATGAGGATTATCAAGATGGTCGATGGACAAATTGGGACATTAAATTGGGACATTAGGACAGGATAAGCACTCCCTACTGACCTCACTAACACCACTTCTAACTGTAACCTCATTTTTATAATTGGTCTCCTATCCAGGTACCGACCAGGCTCAACCCTGCTTAGCTTCAGTGGGCAACCAAATTTGTGGCAGTTAATTTATACTTCTGTAATGTTAGACCTTTTATGGCACATTTAAAATGGAAACATCTTGAAGTTAGAATGTTGGAAGGTTTGTATGGCCAGCTTGACACACTTTGTGTGTTTGTTTATGCCTGAGAACATCCACATACTTAACAAGCTTCTAGGATATTTACAAGCACATACCCTACTTTGTCTAGCCAAATGAACAGTCTTGAACTAACAAAGCTGTTTTGTCCTTCAGGATATGAGTGAGTTCCTGCATGTAATCTGTCGTCTGATAAGTGTCTCTGAGACAGAGACTCATCCTGTTACTTGACTGGCCAATTTAAGCCCTATAGTGTTGTTTTCCATCAAACGAATCATCTCAGTAACCAGCTCTGGCACAAGTAACACACACACACACACACACACACACCTCTCTTTGCGTAACATGCTTTATTGTCTTGTCAGTTACAATCAGCTTCCATTACATGTCAAGCGTTTAAAGGGCCTTCTAGTCTTCATCAAAGTGACATATGGAACATGGCAGTCCTGCTTTTAGATTTTCGAAAACCTTTGTACAACACATTATCCATTCATTTCTCCTGCCTTGAACAATGTGCCTCTGACTGGTCAAGCAACTTGTGATTTTCACATTTCACAGCAAATTAAAGTGCATTGCACTTTTAAATGTGTGAACAACAAGTCCTACACTGAACGTCTCTGGAAGGCATAGATTGTTTATGTCATTCTCTGAGTGCCTCATGCATACAAAACCAATGCGAAACCAATTCTATCACACTTCTTCTCACATTTTATTCTAGTTCATTTTGTTTACTGATATGGAACCCGATTTTAAACTGGAAGACATAAATCTCACGCCTCCGAGGTGATTTTCATCACTGAAGTTAGTGGTCCACATTATCTCATATTACTGTCAACAACAGCCTGAAGCGTGACACTTGCATATGATCTGCACAGCATATGATTTACAATGCAATATGACCAAGGCCAAACCTAGAAAATAAAAAAGACCACGAGCATCAAGAAAATTATTCTGGAATAAGGCTGTGCAATATGACAATATATGGTGTGGACAAAATAAAAAGTCAATCGTTTCATATTATTCTCTATTGTTTATATTGTGGTGTCACAAAATATATTGTTTACGGTAATACTTTTTCATAATTTATATGAGTGCAAAATTACAAACCATTACAGGAATGCAGACAGAAACACGAATAACAGCATTGTGAGAATGTTGCAATCTTAAAAGTACACGGTTTACATTTTGCATATTATTTATTAGGGTGACACGGTGGCTCAGTGGTTAGCACTGTCGCCTCACAGGTTTCCTCCGGGTACTCCAGTTTTCCCCACAGTCCAAAGACATGCACTATAGGTGAATTGAATAAGCTAAATTGGCCGTAGTGTATGTGTGTGAATGAGTGTGTATATATGTTTCCCAGTACTGGGTTGAAGCTGGAAGGGCATCCGCTGTGTAAAACATATGCTAGATAAGTTGGTGGTTCATTCCGCTGTGGCAACCTCTAACGAATAAAAGGACAAAGCCGAAGGAAAATAAAAGAATGAATATTATTAATTAATATTTTATGTTGGACCTGTAATCATTAGCTTTTGAAAAGTGTTTTATATTTAATTACATTTTATTTTATACTTCTGCATTCTTAATCAAACATTTGCACTGAAGTTCAAAATAAAGTGAGAAATATACAGATTAATGAGTACATTTCTGAGTATATACTTTAAAATATAAAAAAACAAATAGTCCTTTACATGTGGCCAGTTTATATCAAATATAAATTGATTGAACTTAGACAAATGGTATTATATTGGGATATATATCATTTTCAGTATTTGAGATGACCTATTTTCGTGATATTGCCCAGCCCTATTCTTGAATATATTGTCCATGTAAAACCATGAGCAAATGTGGGCTCATAGTAGTAACCTCTGTGAAATGAAAATAAGACAAGCTGACCGCAGCTGTGTCTGTTTTTTAATCCGCTCCTAATGAGCCAAATGTTATCCAGCAGAAGTGGAGCTGTCCAGAATTAGCCCTTTGCAGCCCTCTTTTGCCTCTCAGAAGCCTCATTAGCTAATCAGGACCCTGTTATTTAATAAAAGTGCTATAGTTTCACCAGGCCACACTAATCAGCATTATTGTCAAAAGCCCCTCGACCTTACCCAGAAGGAGTGCACATGGAATACACAAGCCCAGGCTATACGTGGTGAAGCATGAGACAAAGAGGCTCATTTAAAGGACAATGAGCGACCGATTGAATCTTCAGAGGGTCGTCGGGATTGCCAGAGCCCAGGTGTAAAGGGAAAATGGGCTCTTTCTGCGAGCGGCCCTGTGCTCTCATCATTTTTCAAAGTAGGGCAGCCGTCACAGCTGCACTGTGAATCAGAAGTGAAATTTCCATTGGAAATGGGGGGCTTAGCATTCTGGCGTGACGACGGAGCGTTGCAGGTGGACGAGCGAGACAGCATGAAGTAGCCTGTAACCATCCTGAAGAGAGACATTGAATTCTGGCAGGGGACGCAGGGCAAACAGCATCAATCTGGCTGAGCTGGGTGCCTACATAGCATGTTAATATGTGTTTTTGAGGATACCTTTGAAAGTCAAGCTGATTCAGTGCACATTTCTTGCACATTTTGCAGCGCTTTCAAAGTGAAATATCTAGTGGGTAGAGCTTACTGTGCATTCAGTATTATCTGAAAAAGACTCTATGAGACATGTAACCCTTCTGAACAACAGGTGACATACTCAGAAATTCTCAGTATAAAAACTAATACTAATAACTAATAACTAATTACTTAATACTAATTCTCAGTATAAAAACTAACTCAAAAATATAATAGATCCAGAACATAACATAATTTAACACACAAAAAAATCATTAATCAATTTAAATAATAAATGATGAAATATGGCTCTTACAAAAAGAAAAGTTAACCTCTATTGTGACTTTATTTCTTGCAATGTTTAGTTATGAACTCCCAGTTCGGTGATATATAAACTCAGAAATCAAAACCAAAAAAGTCAGAATTGCAAGGAATAAACAGAACTGAGAACTATAAATTCAGAATTTGCAAGAAATAAAGTCAAAATGATGAGATCTTGTTCTCCAAACTGAGTAATATAAACTTTTTATTGTGAAGGATGACAAATAAATCTAAATTGTGAGATTCTTATTTTCTCCATGGCAGAAACACGCTTCTGCATTTGTCGTATGTCATCAATGCATTTAATTTACCTTCTCTAAACCTGAATCTAATAATAATGTAAAATCAAAACTGACAAAAGAATGCATTTGCTAAATGAACAATGCCTTGTATTTCATGGTATTGTACCTGAGTGCTTTGCGTTCCAATAGTACAAAAGTAACAGAAAAAAAAAGTAAACCCAAAGGTCACCTAATCAAGTTGGATAAGTGTGCTGAAAATGTGTTCCAAGAGGATCTTTCATGGCTCAAATCATATTTTGCAGCATTAAAGTGCATTAAACCATGTTTTTGTGCTCCCCCTTGGCTGCAACTGCAGACTAAAAGCAGTGTCCAATTCCATTTTCATGGGAAAACTGCAGACTTGGCAACACTGGCTACAGAGCGAGTGTTCACTATATATGTCTGAAAACTATACACAATGGATTTATGTGATCCAAATGTCAAAATATACTAGTGTGAAAATCTTTCACTATGGTAAAAGTGTTCTAAGGCCATGAACGGCACAAAATGAAGTCTTTATTAAACATTATTCTGCCTCATAATTATAATGTGTGTAAGAAGGATTACAACCTAATTGTTTTACTGTAATTTCAACTGTAGAAAAAAAAAGCCATTCATAAATGGGCTATAGTTGGTTATATAATGCAAACATCAAAATGTATTTTATTAGAAATTATTTGCTGTGGTAAAGGTATTTTAGGTGATAACTTGTATTCAATAAATATTTATTATTAATTAATGATATGCTCATGTGATCCTAATTTGAGTGAAAAAATTTTTTTACTGCCAATGGTCTATATTTCAGCTAGAAACTGCATTGTTTGTATGTTTATTTTGTAGCAAATAATTTGTTAGAAACATAATTTTCTAATTAGTACAAGTAGTTTACAAGGAAAACTATCCTAAATTACAAAACAACTGCAGTTTAGTTGCACAGTGCTCATCAATAGTCATGTACCTATGCTATACACATAAGTCGCCTAGCATTCTCTGTTCATTGCAGTGCACAGCGTAGAATTTGAGTTTTATGCCATTTGGCAGTGTGTCTTTGGGGAAATGAAGGATTTTTTCCAATGTAATCACGCTAATGGCTTCCAAGTCCACAGCAGAGTCAGTGCGAACTCTGGCATGGCTTCATGCTTTTAGACACGGCAGACTGACGAGCGCTGCCTAGATTAACATTTCATTTTCATGGTGCCAATCAACCCAGGTAAACAAACCCACTCGCTGTTCAGACCTCAGGCAGATTAATCGTGCCAGGGTGTGTTTTATGAAAAGGATACTATGGTAGCAGTTAAACAGTCAAGTTGGAGTCAACCTCTGTCTGCCTCACACTGTTATATGCACGGTTCCCCCCTCAGAATCCCAGTGTGTGCTTGACAGCTGAACTGGAAGCTTCCAAGAAATCAGAACAAAAATTGGACTGATTCCATAAAAATGACTAATGATTTGCGTAAAACAGACTAGAAATAAGGTCCTCTGGTGGAGATGTCAGTAAAAGTTGAGTTTTTTCTCCATTGATGGCCATTTACACAGTGAATACAATGCACATCAAATTTAAAGAATAATCTTTCCTAAATTTCAAGGTCACTACTTAGTCCTATTTATGTTAACAAATTCCTGAGAGAAAATAATAATGTAGAGAATCTCAACACTGCAGCTGGAAACTAGGATCGGCCTCTGCAGTCCCTCAACATTTAAAGTCGGCATGAAATCAAGTACTCTTCTTATTTTTATATGTACAATATATAGTAGTGCTTGTTAAAAATGATGTATCTTTGCTTTTATCCGTTCATCAATCTTCCTACATTTTTTAGCAATGCCCATCTTCCAACAATCCAATCGGCTCCCAAAAAACTAATTCATGCACCGCCCTATTTTTTTGTTTTCCTGTGTGAGGTTAGTGAAGTCAAGGAAAAACTAAAAAGAGACAAGTGAAATCTATAAGACTACTAATGAGACTAGTGATGTCTGTGTGAGACTAGTGGAGTCTGTAGGAGACTAGTGAAGTCTATGAGAAACTAGTGAATTCTGAGAGACTAGCGAAGTTTGTGAGAGACTAGTAAAGTCTACAAGAAACTAGTGAATTCTGAGAGACTAGCGAAGTCTGTGAGAGACTAGTGAAGTCTACGAGAAACTAGTGAATTCTGAGAGAGTAGTGAAGTCTGTGAGAGACTAGTGAAGTCTATGTGAAACTAGTGAATTCTGAGAGAACAGAGCTGTCTAAGTGAGACTAGTGAAGTCTATGAGAAACTAGTGAAGTTAAGAGAATCTAGTCAATTCTGAGAGACTAGTGAAGTCTGTGAGAGATGAGAGACTAGTGAAGTCTGTGAGAGACTAGTGATTAGACAAGTAAGGGTTTTACTTGTAACCTTAAGAAATTGTTATCAAAAGAAATCAAGTGGTTATAATCTTTTTTGTCATGCAGAAGTGTACTTGCCTTGGTTATTTTATAAAACATTGTTCTACCAGCATGGTGTAGCCTAACTAAAATTCCATCAATGTTTCAATTATTCAGTTATTAAACTTTTTCAATTTTACATTATTTCTGAAAAAAAGGGTTTATAAATTGTTCTCTAATTTTGGTCTTCACTGTATATCAGTATACAAGATGTTTTCTATATGTACGCTATCTCTATTTATTAAAGGCCAAGACCTTCAAACTGAATCAGGCCTGTGTAGAGCAACAATAGTCATGCAGTGAATTCAGAATCACTGCCATCTCAAACTCCCATTTCAATGAACGCAAGAACAGCAGATGCTTTTATCAAAGCCTAGTGTAAACTCTCATTGATCATCCAAACATCAACCCTGGAACGAGTGCAAACATGATGCATCAGGCATTTTCTTATATGATTTCCACTTGGGGGGGGGGGGGGGGGGGGGGATGATTGTTTGCTTGATTTCTATCTCAAGTCCTCAAAATCTTTTTTTTCACTCTCAGTGACGTCTATCTGAAACTGAATCGAAGCGTTTAAAGTTGTGATTTGAATGTATATAGAAGGATCAGATGTTGAGCACACTCTTGTCTCTTCGAGTAAGTCTGAAACATTTGATGAAAATCCCATCCTCATCCTGCGGATTGTGCTCAGCAAAGCAGTGGAAAGACAGGATTGTCAGAAACATGACAGGAGTGCGAGTGGATTTGGCAAATGAAACGATCTCAAAGACTGTGTGTGCTGAGAAGTTACTCATAGCAGGAAGATTTAGCATGTTTGATACATAAATACAACAAATAAAGCACAGTCTTGGGTATTCGACAGAGCATGCATCATTCGAAGGGAAAAAAAACCATAAAAAATGCAAATGCAATCAACTGGATGGAGTGCATTAAACAATATCTGCAGGGCATCAACTGTGCTTTTTCATATGAAACCTTAGGGCAACCGTCCAGCCTGCAAATTTTATCCTAATCTTATAATAATTGCATAAATAAGTTGATAAAGGAAAACAAGCATTGGTGAAAAGTTATTATTTAGCATGCTACTAAATAAACAATGGAGATTTCTTTCCATCCTTGAAGTAATTAGCATAAATGAAAATAAACGCCAATGCTCCAAATAAGTTCTTATGGGTGTTTATAGCAAATTTCCATTACCACGGGCAGTAACTGGTGTTGGTTTATTGCTTCTGTTGTGTTTCACAGCTCCAGCGCCAGCATGAAACACATTTGTTTTAATGCAAACAAAATTATAATTCAGTTATGATTTATTCTCATGTCGTTTCAAAGCTTCTTCCAAAGACCATAATAAAATAAATTAAACAAATGTGTGTATATACGTAATTTGTACAACACTTGATTCTGGAATCTGACTGGCTGAGATCTGTGCAAATGATTTTATTATTATATATTTTTTAGACTTGCCTATTTTTGGTTTGTATCTTTAATGGTCATACTTTAAGATCTCATTAGTTAATGTTAGCTAATGTATTTACTAAAATGAACTAATAATTATTAGTTGTACTGCATTTATTAATTTACTAATGCATTATTAAAATCCAAATGCTTGCTATCATTAGTTAATGCACCTAGTTAACATGAACTAACCATGAACTTTATTTCCATTAACTAATATTAGCTAAATGTATTGTTCATGCCAATAAATTCATGAACTAATACAACATTAATGTAAAGAGTTAGCTTTTTGATTTGTCTTTACATTTACGTTTTTGTCTTGTTTTTATCCCATATTGTTGTATAACCTCTGGGTACTTACTGCTATCCTTGTATCTTTAAAGTGTAAACCGCTTGAAGAATTAAGTTTTAAATATAAAAAATTCATTCGGCACTCCTGAATCTGCTTAGTAGTTGTTTTACAGTGTGCATAATACATAATAGTGCCATGACATAACTCTGTAAACTCTGTAGATCTCTGTCTCTGTTTTTTGCTCAGAACCTATGGCCTTGTGCCTTTTCACTGCAGAAAAAATGTAAGTCAGACTCAGCCCATTATGAACTAACATTATGTTCCATTATTATCAAAAATTTAAAGGAACAGTCCTCTTAAGGCACATCAGCTCATGCAGTTTTGTCTTATTCTGATTACTAAGAGGTTCACCACATCTTCAGTGGAATTACATTGGGATTTGAGGGCCCATAGCGGCATCATCAGGATAAGAAAGGGAATCATTTTTACTACTAAACAGTCACTTGAACACAAGCCATCCCAAATGACTTATTAAAGTGCCTGCCTCTACCTTTCATCTATTCTCTCTCTCTCTCTCTCTCTCTCTCTCTCTCTCTCTCTCTCTCTCTCACTTATGCTTTGTATGCTCAGCTGCACTCATGACAACAATGCATCAATCAGCGGCAGTCGTAATTAAAAACATAATCATAATCTTCTGGATGGGTTCCTGAGTAGCAGTAATATTTCTATGTTCAAATCAAAACCCAAACATTAGCGGTAGAATGTTTTACAAAAACACTACATTTAATTCTCAACAGAAAATTTGACTCAAATGGCAGGTTTGAAATGCGCTTGGATATCCACTTACACTGGATAGAAGCTCGCAAACTATAGTGCAGAAAATCGATTACCGGGAATCAGCAGTGAAAAGGAGAGCAGCTCGCAGCTGTCTAAAATGCTAAAGAGTGGAGCCGAGAAGTGAACGGTGTAGTGGGCCAAAACATTGACAAAAATGAAAGTAGAAAAGAAAGGGATAGAGGCAAGAGCAGAGGAGACTTCTGGAGGTTTTCCATGGTTTTCTTAATACTGTCAGTGAGATCAGACTGTGAAAATATTCACAGATGATATCATGGGAAGAGGCCAGAGGTTTTATTGATTTTTCTTCAGTTTATGAAATTTGAGGTTTGCACCTCTACTGAACTAAACTACACTGATCCCAATAAACAAATCAGGAAAAGCAGCAGTGACAAGCTTTGCATGCATAATTTTTGTTTTAATAACTCACAAACAAACAATAAAATGTCAAATATTATTGTAATTGAACTTTGAATATACGCAACTGTAGCCTATGCTTTATTAGTGAATATAAGTCATGGGGGATGGTAATGTTGATTAAGTAAATGGAATTGACCACTAATTAGTGTGTCACAGATTATTATCACAGAATGAATTATTATTGCTGAGGTTCTCAACTCTTTTCACTTTTCTACAGTTTAGCTCCAACCTTGCCCTGAACTATCTAGCATTCCTGCCTCAATTAGCTGGTTCAGGCGTGTTTGATTAGGGTTGAAGTTAAACTGTGCAGATGAGGGTGTGTTTACACTTGACTGGTTTGGTTTGATTAAAGCAGCACTTTGAAAGCTTTTGACCTTAAAATAATATCTCTAAAATTATTTCAGTGGTAGAATAGCTTTTAACTAGATGAATTCTGCTGCTCTGGCTACCAGATCTGCCTCCTGTCGCCTGAAATCAGGCTGGCAACTTTGGGTGAGCAACTCGATATACACACAGCCCTGCCAGCGGAAAAATGTGCATATATAGAAATTACTATAACCAGAACAGTGTGATTTGCTTTTGTAATGAAGCCATATCAAAGTAACATTACCTTATGTTAGCTGTTGCATTTAGATGATGCTAAGTGCTAAATCTGTAGCCAACAGCTATCCCAAAACAGTCAATAGAATTTTGACGCTGACTGTAACCAACCATGTGTACCATATTTTGCTTTCACACACCAAATCCAAAAAATAATTCATTCATTCATTCATTTTCATCTCGGCTTAGTCCCTTTATTAATCTGGGGTCGCCACAGCGGAATGAACCGCCAACTTATCCAGCATATGTTTTACGCAGCGGATGCTCTTCCAGCTGCAACCCATCACTGGGAAACATCCATCCACACCCATTCACACTCATACACTACGGACAATTTAGCTTACCCAATTCACCTATACCGCATGTCTTTGGACTTGTGGGGGAAACCGGAGCACCCGGAGGAAACCCACGCCAACACGGGGAGAACATGCAAACTCCACACAGAAACGCCAACTGAGCCAGCCGAGGCTCGAACCAGCGACCTTCTTGCTGTGAGGCGACGTGCTATCCACTGCGCCACCGTGAGGCCCCCAAAAAATAATATTCCAGTCTACTTTGTGTCGGACCTGTTATTCAAATAAAGAGTCTCTTTTACTTTTCAGCTTGGTAAATGTACAATAATTCCCAACATATAAGCTATGGGCATTATGGCTATGATTGCGCTGACAACATTTTTCTATCACAACCTTTGTAAATCACAGTTTTTTCAGTTGAAGCAATAAATGAACCATGTCATGATATTTGTGGAATGTAGTGTAACAGGTTACTTTACCTGGTTTAACGACAAGTTTGATGATCAAAACTTTGATGATCATGTTCTCCCTTATAATTTGATCAAAAGGGGTTTACATTATCAATAAATCCAATTACCTTAAACTAGAGCAGAATCTGATCACATTTCTTTGTTTTTGTTCTTTTTTCTAATCTACATTTTTAGTTTTTTACCAGGTTTAATTCTGAATTCCAGATGCGCTCTCATAACATTTAGTCCCCACTATGGAACAATCCTGACCCTGGTATTGTATTTTTAACCTCAAAGTGCTTGCCAGCACTCTAATACATCTGTTTAATAAAGAATAAAAGCCTTCTGTGGGGTCAGAAACAATCATACCAGTGTGCATGAAGCCCCATATGTCCATATGTGCACTAAATTATTATGTCAAGAATCCATCATAACAATTCCTTTCAGGAAGACGGGTTTTTATGCCTGCAGTATATTGAATGAATTGGAAGTCCTGTATATGCGCTGTAAAGTTTATTGCCTGTGTGAGTGCTGGATTATGGACCAGACATATTGAACAAAAAATAATAATTTTTCTTAAGATGAATGTTCACTTAAATTTTGAGGCTAGAAGCTTTTAAAAATCCCACAAAACACACAACATCGCAATAAGGTCACCTGAGTGAAATGCGTAATTTGCCCGCATTTCATTTCATTGCTTATTTCTCTGCTGGCCTTGAAGGCTTTGGCGGGCGTTCGAGACATATCTGTTTATGTTGAATTATTTCCACACATAAAAACATTCAAACTGAGATTGACACTTCTCCAGCATACTCGTTTCAACAGGAACTAAATGAGCTGACAGTAGAGAAAGGTAATTAGTAATGTACAACACGTCTCACCTAAACGGGAATGCAGGCTGAATTTGAGTTGAGGAACGTTAATACAAGATTGCCATCTAGTGTTCATAGCAAATACAGGCTGACTCGTTTAAACAAAAATCAAAAGAAGAGATGCTGATTATGCTTATTAATAAGTCTCATTGCATTTTGAGGTGTTTAACCGCCCTAAAATTAGAAAAACAAAGCTATATCATTTATAAGCTACAACTAAGCCACTTCGGATAAAGATACCTTCTATTCAAACAGGCAATGGAGTGTAAAAGAAAATGCTTTAGATCTGTAGGATTATCCCATCGTTTCATTAGGATTACAGACCAGTATGAGTGCAAATTACTTGCAATTCCAAAAACGCCTGAGTAAAGAAACACATAATGAGATTGAGGTTTCTTGCTCCTCTGAGGCTTAGCTCTGTCTTTTCTATTATCTTCCACTATGTGTGAGTCTCTAATGTGGAACAATCTAAGAGGAACCACTCTTGTAAAAATATGACTTTCTTTATTAACACGCTTAACAGATTGACTATGAAATGCGGTCACAAAACACTTGGGACATATATCGCTTTGCATAGTAACACTCTTTTATAGCACCATACAGTCCTTTGTGTACCAAGATCATTGCCAAGTTATAAATTAAACTCAAACTCATGTTGAGGTAAGATTCTTTCTTACTGAATATTGATGTATCA
>CAIGQW010052715.1:743443-770027 GCA_903798125.1 Danio choprae
CAGAGTTAAGATGGCAGCGGTATTCAGATGAACCGTACTAACAAAACAGTAGAACTATAAATGCATTTGAACTCAATTAATTGAACCAAATCTACCTACAGTAGTGTGAACACAATACACCCGCCTGATTAATGCATGTCTGTAAAATGGTCTCATTATATTGGAAGCAGGTTAATTTTTATGCTCTCCTACATTGTTCTTTCAGCTAAACATTCACGTGGGGAACATCTCTCTGGTGGACCAGTTTGAATGGGACATGTCAGAGAAGGAGAACTCGCCAGAAACATTCGCTTTGAAGCTGTGCTCTGAGCTGGGTCTCGGAGGGGAGTTCGTCACCACCATCGCCTACAGCATCCGCGGGCAGCTCAGCTGGCATCAGAGGACGTACGCCTTCAGGTGGGCAACACACAGTGGGTTAATGCTCAGACATGGTTTCTTTCTTTTGCACAGAAGCACACTTATTGTGAGTGTGCTGGAGGGCAAAACTATTGATCGTACATGCATTTTAATGGAGTCGTTCATAAATAAGGTAGCTTTTTATGCATTAGCCCCTCCAGAAACGCTGGATTCCCCACAGAGCCATTTTAGGACAGTTTCTTGTTTTCAAAATGACTGCTTGCCATAATTCATACGTGTATGATTTATAGATACAGCCACCGCACTGTCATAAGGCAGAGAATGAATTATTTCCCTACCCTGTAATATTACCTTGGAATTTACCCAGGAATCAGCAGGACACTGAACGCTAAAGTGAGGGCTGATGGAAAATTCCGCTTCTGAGTAACAGGGATAAATTAAAATCTAAAAATATGTAGTTAGCAAAAATGTTTCACAGTATTACTCTTTAACTGTATTTACAGTTTTACGGCATTACAGATCTTAAATGTGCAATAGGTGATTTTCTTCAGATACAGTTTTTGTTATGCTGATTGCAAATCCTCTTCACATCCTGATCATTAAATGAAATGGTCCAAATTTATTAAGTCAGAATTTTCTTTTTCAACTTATTTCTAAACATAATAGTTTTAATAACTAATTTCTAATAACTGATTTTCTTTATTTTTGCCATGATGACAGTACATAATATTTCACTACATATTTTTCAAGATACTAGTATTCAGCTTAAAGTGCAATTTAAAGCCTGAACTAGGTTAATTAGAAAAGTTAGGGTAATTAGGCAAATATTGTATAATGCTGGTATTACAAATAAGACTCTCCAGAAGAAAAAAATAAAGGAAATACTGTGAAAAATTCCTTGCGAATGGTGGGAAAACAACTTGCCTTCTTTTATTTTTTAAGGTTTGGTATTGTAATTACTAATAACTTTTTTTGCCCTGGTGAATGTAACATGATATATTGTAGAGATGTTTTCTAGAGCGCGTTCATGTGTTCAGTAGGTGTAGAATTTGATTAAGAAAGTGAAACGTATGCTTTCAATACTAACAGGCTATTTGAACTCTTTTGAACCGTACTGTTTATCTCATTGTATACTTGTGTTGTTTGATTTACAGTGTTATAAGGTCATATGAAGTGGTATTTCCATCAAGTTTGCAAATCATCCGGTTATTTACGCACAAACACACACAGCACATCTTGTTTTTGGCACTAAATTGAGACCATCTTTAGCTCGGTCTGGGACATCTAGGGGTTCTTTACAATCTCATTTTTTGGTCCGACAGCAACCCGACAACCGGTTGAACATTGTAACTTATTTTTATTTTGCCTTGAAGTAGTTTTATGTGTTTCTTTTTCCTCAGTTGTTTTTTTTTATAGAACATTTTGATTTTTGCTACCTTAGTGTTTCATAATTCAGTTGTTTTGCTCTTGCATGGCTTGCAACCCTACATTTGCTTTCTTAGGGACATAACCAGTTAGCATAACATTTTCTCTATGAGATCATCATGCTGTAATCATAAGTGAAAATGGCTCATTTATTTTGGTTTGTGGTTACGTTAAAACTCTTAGGATAGTTCACCCAAAACTGAAAATTCTGTCATCATTTACTCACCCTTCACTTGTATCAAACCTGTTTGAGTTTCTTTTTTTCTGTTCAGCACAAAAGAAGATATTTTGAAAAATGTTGGAAATCTGTAACCATTGACTTCCATAGTATTTGTTTTTCATACAATGGAAGTCAGTGGTTACAGGTTTCAAACAACTTATTAAGCTATGGAACCAATTTAGGGTTAGTAAATAAAAATTTTTAGGTTAACTATCCATTTAAAATGTTCATTTCTTGTGATTAACTTCATTGTTTGTTTGTTTTTTTGGTTTTGCTTTGCTATAACATTCTAATTGTTTGCTTTTCCCCACTGTCTGTTCCAATAGGTCTGATTTCAGGTCAATATACTTCAAAATTTCTTGATCTTCTCTCCCTCTTACCCCCACGTTTCATACCCTGGGAAGCTGAGTACTTTCATTTTTCTTAATTTTGATATCTTTGAAGGACATGTCCCTGTTTATGGACATATTTTTAATGTCTAATGCAGATTTTCCTCTAAAAATGACAGAAGTATATACTGTATGTCAAAATAAGACCTTTGCGGAAATCTTTTGGCGTCTGCATCTAATTAAATAATTTTTTAAGTTTAATTTTTAACATTAACTTTTAATTACAATTCAAATGGGACCTCACGGTGGCGCAGTGGGTAGCACGATCGCCTCACAGCGAGAAGGTCGCTGGTTCAAGCCTCGGCTGGGTCAGTTGGCATTTCTGTGTGGAGTTTGCATGTTCTCCCCGTGTTTGCGTGTGTTTCCTCCGGGTGCTCCGGTTTCCCCCACAAGTCCAAAGACATGCAGTATAGGTGAATTGGGTAAGCTAAATTGTCCGTAGTGTATGTGTGTAAATGAGTGTGTATGGATGTTTCCCAGTGATGGGTTGCAGCTGGAAGGGCATCCACTGCGTAAAACATATGCTGGATAAGTTGGCGGTTCATTCCGCTGTGGCGACCCCAGATTAATAAAGGGACTAAGCCGAAATGAAAATGAATGAATGAATGAATACAATTCAAATGATGCTTACTAGTAAAGTGTCAACTTAAATATTTCATATAACATTTGTAAAAATAATAAGTCAATATATAGGTAAAATAAACATACTTATTCTGACCTGTTTTTTTAAATAACTTACAAATGATAAAAGATAACATTTGGAAACATAGTGCCAAAGTATTATGTAAAATTACAACTAATTATAATACAATTACAAAAACTTCTAATTAAATAGAATACAAAAACTACAATTACACCGAGTGACTTTTTAGTCAGTGTTTTAATTCATGGTAAAATGCATCATTGTTTTATTGCTCTGAAAAACTATTTAAATTAAATTACAAATGTAATTTTAGGACATAAATTTAAACGTTACCTTACATTTTCATGGTTTAGACTGTTTGTCTACTCACATATAGAAATAGCATAAACCTAATGATACCAGACAGTGGTTTGTTGACTGCTTTCTTTGACTCATGCATGTGCTGCCACAGCATGGCTTTAATTTCTATATTATGGTTAGAAGTATATAAAATTCTGATATTTTTGCCTTTTGTCGCCTTTGTAACTCCGTGGTCATTAATGAAGCACCACTAGTCTTTACGTTTTAGAGATGTTGTCCATTTCTGACTTTCATGTGGCTCATATTTCCTGCAGTGAGAACCCCTTACCAACTGTAGAGATTGCCATTCGTAACACAGGGGATGCTGACCAGTGGTGCCCTCTGCTGGAGACCCTGACAGATGCAGAGATGGAGAAGAAAATCAGAGATCAGGACAGAAACACAAGGTGAGGACAAAATGCTCACCACAGTCTTTGAATTTTGTTTATGCTTTAAACCACAGTATGCTAATAATAATGTCTTATAATGATTTAACAAACACTTTTAAAACTAAATCCCAGTGGAAAAAATAATTCACCCCACAAACACCACTGCTGAAAAACTCAAGCTTGATTCTTATTGGCTAATGATTGGTGTGCTGTTGTCTCAGATAAACACACAGCTAAAGTAGTTCTAGTCAGGTTTGGACCGCATTACAGTTCCATATCACTATGCCAGATGATTTCAAATATATATAACAGGAAAAAGGAATATAAACAAAACAAAAGGCTGTGAATAACATGCATAGATGCTCAAAAAGCATCTAAACATAGATCTTTTAATACATACAGTTAAATAAAGTCTTTTTTCAGAGGTATCGCTTGGATGTAGCAAATACAAAGCTGCAGAAGGTACATTGAAGCACTTATGGACATATAGTTAGTTGCACAATTACTCCCAGTTTATTTTACTTTTCTTTAAAAGTGTATGAAAGGGAGATTGTTCCAGATCCAAAGGTGGCATTATCTGGGGTTACACATGAACCTCCTTTCAATAGTTTGGAACTACCATGTCCATGGTTCTTGCAAATAAATAGATTTTACAGAGATGGAAACAAGATACGGTACCAACATTTAATGAATTGCTTAAGGAGCTGGAAAATATAATCCAAATAGAGAGATTATGATTTATAATAAATAATAAAATGAACCTGATCAAGAAATAGACCTAAAACCGATACTAGACCAACTGGGAATATGACCATACACTTGTGTTTTATTATATATTTATCTTCAAAAGTTACTGTATTGCTTTATTTATACTTTTTTTCTGTTTGTCTTATTGTGTAATTCTCTATGATCTTTATCTTACTGGTTTTTAGTATTATTTTATAATCCACTTTTGTGTCTTATATGAGAGGGTTCTATATCCCTGGCAGTACAACGCTTCTGATTTTACTTCGATGTTGTAATATACTGTACCTCTGTTCTTCTTTTGGACAATGTTCCTTGAAATATATGGTTTAACAGAAAACCAACTAAATAAACAATAAAAAAGGCTTTGGATGAGATGCGTAAGAAATTAATCCTACAACCGGAAGATGTATGAAGACAAAACTTGACAAATGTCATGAACTACAACATCTAAACAGTGTCTTTAGGTGTGGAATCCGCAGTATAAGCAGATTAATTGACTTTAGTCCATTGAATTATTTAAAAATAATGCACTTCACATCATGTCTGCATCACTTCTTCAGGTGTGCATAATAATCCAATGGCCCATCATTAAATGTTTACTTCATTTTCTTGTATGTATTAGTATGAGTAATGTCTCCCAGGGGTAGCATGTATATTATAAACAGCAAAGGGCCTAAAAGATCCTTAAGGCACCCCATACTTCACTGGTCTGACTTGTGAAAGCTGTCTGTTTATATATTTACAAACTGATAACGGTCAGTCAAAGTATGACTTAAACCCTCATATAGCCTGTCCCTGGAAATGTAGGCGATCTATGAAGATATCATGATCGATAGTGTCAAATGCAGTACCAAGGTCAAGTAAAACTAGTAGCAAGATGCAGCCTCTGTAAAGTATTGGTTGTTTTCACTAAATCGGTTTCCGTACTATGATGAGGCACTTCAAAAACATTGGTCATCTGTAGAAAGGAGCATAATTGGACAGACAAAACTTACGCGTATTACACTTACACATTATTTTTTTGTTTGTTCTTGCAGGCGTATGCGACGACTTGCCAACACGGCCCCTGCCTGGTAAAGACATTAAATGATTGGTGCTGCCACTCAATAAGCTCAAAGTCTCTTAAAGGGCCTCAGGGTTGCTGGAGGCCTTTGCACAGATTCACACAGCTCTAGATAACATTCCTCCAGCCTTCGGGCCTCCTCAACCCACACAACGTTACATACTTACTTAATATCAGGACTTTAAACTCTGAGCTGGCATCAGCCAGGCATTACCAGCACTCTTGAAGGCTGTTCGGGACGTCTCATTAGAATGCTTGTCGTCATTGTTTCTCTGGTCTCCACTTATAGAGATGTCTGGTCGTAAGAACGAGAGAACGTTTGATCGAGTATTGTGTTTTTCGTTTAAGGTGCTAATGTACTATGAACTTGACTTGCTTTTTTTTAAATAAATGGAAAATTGTTTATGCTTCTCTGTTTTTCTGTTGTTTATTACAGTGTTTGTATAGTCATGAAAGCTTCTGATTCCACAAATAATTTGAGAATATTTGTAAAACATGTTAGTACTATAATCAGGGTTCCCACGCTTCTTGAAAGTATTCGAATTTCAGATATATGAATACAAAGCCTGGAAAGTATTTAAAAACAAACATAGGTCCTTGAAATTGCTTGAATTTAAAGTTGATGGTGTTATTTTAACATTCATTTATTCATTTTCTTTTCGGCTTAGTCCCTTTATTATTCTGGGGTCGCCACAGCGGAATGAACCGCCAACTTATCCAGCATATGTTTTACGCAGCGGATGCCCTTCCAGCTGCAACCCATCACTGGGAAACATCCACACACACCCATTCACACTCATACACTTCGGACAATTTAGCTTACCCAATTCACCTGTACCTGTACCCAGCACCCAGAGGAAACCCACGCAAACACGGGGAGAACATGCAAACTCCACACAGAAATGCCAACTGATCCAGCCGAGGCTCGAACCAGCGACCTTCTTGCTGTGAGGCGATCGTGCTACTCACTGCGCCACCGTGCAGCCCTGTTATTTTAACAATTGTCCTGAAAACTGAACGAAACAACATAGAAATTCTTAATTTAAAAATCTTATATTTAATTCTTATACAAGAACTCTGACAAATAATCCATTTTATCAATATTTCAAAAACCGCATTTTAATATAAACATTATTAAATTCAACAATTTGCATTAAAGTTCTTTGAACATGACTGTTTAAAATGGTCTATTTTTTTGAAAGTGACGCATTCTAAACAGTCCTTGAATTTGGTGTTGATGAAAGAGTGGGAACCCTGTATAATAAGTCCTGGAATAATGCAAATTCATAACATAATGACGTTTTATTCTCAACTTATTGCATGTTGAGCAATGCTTAAAATAGGCATGAACTCTCAGTTGATCTTGGGTTATATTTGCATATTTAAAAAATAATCCCAATGTTTTTCTTTTTTAACATCTGTCGAGAATCTATGCTTGAGTGTTCTGCTGCAGTCTCGTGCATTATCTCATCAGCTGGCCTGAAAATCCATTCTTCTAAGCACATACGTCATGCCGCTTGCTTTAGTCTCCCCCAAAATATTCTTTTGAAATGTGAGATGGTGTGTCTTGAATGTGTATGGAAACTGGAAGCAGTTCAATCAAAACCCTCATTAGCTGATGCCTGTTATAGATTATACATTCCCATAATGCTGCGCCAATCTATCACAGCACATGCAATCGGTGGCTCTATAAATAGTAATAGAAATACAGTAGAGTTCTGCTTCTAAGTATCACTGGCTTCTAGTTTTTATTGTTTGGCGAAAGGACATCAGATGACTCTCTTAACAATACATGATGAAAAGCTGTTCTTTGACTTGTAGCCATTCAAAGAGAACCGCTTTAAGTGTTGTTTTTTCTGGAATGTATATACACTACCTGACAAAAGTCTTGTCATCGATTCCAGTTGGAAGAGCAACAAATAATTACTTGACTTCTAGTTGATCATTGAAAAGTGGCAAAAGGTAGATTTTTCAGATGAATCATCTGTTGAACTGCATCCCAATCATCACAAATACTGTAGAAGGCCTATTTGAACCCGCATAGACCCAAGATTCTCACATAAATCAGTCAAGTTTGGTGAAGGAAAAATCATGGTTTGGAGTTACATTCAGTATGGGGTAGGGCGAGAGATCTGCAGAGTAATGGCAACATCAACAGCCTGAGGTATCAAGACATTTGTGCTGCCCATTACATTACAAACCACAGGAGGGGGCAAATTCTTCAGCAGGATAGTGCTCCTTCTCATACTTCAGCCTCCACATCAAAGTTCCTGAAAGCGAAGAAGGTCAAGGTGCTCCACGATTGGCCAGCCCAGTCACCAGACATGAACACTGTTGAGCATGTCTGGGATAAGATGAAGGAGGAAGCATTGAAGATGAATCCAAAGAATCTTGAACTCTGGGAGTCCTGCAAGAATGCACTTTGCCATTCAAGATGACTTTATAAGTTATTTGAGTCATTGCAGAGATGTGTGGATGCAGTCGTCTAAGCTCATGGGAGTCATACACAATATTAACAATGTTTCCACTGCACCATGACTTTATATTCTATACTATATGTTATTTCTGTTAAGTGAAGACTTTTGTCTAAGCAAAGTCAGACTTTACTGTCCTAATTAAATAATTAAAAATCAAGGCATGATCATATTTTATTTTGGTAAAATAAGCGTGATCTAGAGGCCTTTGCCTTTCATATAAGCCACTTCTGATGCCAAATGATCAACTAGAAGCCAAGTTATTATTTGTTGTTCCTAAAACTTGGATAGGTGACAACTTTTGCCAGGTAGTGTAGTGATACAGGACTTTAACCACCCCAAAGAACTGCTGGAGAAGCATTACAGGTACTTGATAGGTTCTATTTAGCACTTAAATATAATAGTTCTGCTATGATTATGAGCTAAAGAGCTGCTGAGTGTTGGCTTGAGAAAAATAAATGAGACTTTACAAATAAATATTCATTTGAAAATGATCTGGTGTTCACTCCAAATTGCATTTAACATATTTATGTTATGTTTGTTATGTATAAAATAGATATAAAAAGGAACAAATTAATAATGAAACTGATTCCTAGAGCTCCTATTGTTTTCATTGACCATTAAACCAAAAACACATGAATTCATGACTTAATACATTTTGTAGTAATGTTTTGGAATAACATTTTTATGGCAAGATTTTTAGAATACAAAATGTTGACAAAACGTTCTAGTAATGCTCCAGATATGACCCAATATTAATGCTCAATGTTTATGAGACATTAATGTTATTAGATGTTCTTTATGTTTCAGAGTTAATTTCAAGTGCCATTTTACATTAAGGCAGAGGCTAATGATGTTCAGATTTCAAGAAATCAGCCTTATAACACACTCGTGACAATATGCTATTCAATTGTCATACTGGCATTATATAATGAGTGGCATAAAATGGTCTTAAAATGACACTAATATTATCTATCAATTATTAGCACAATATGGTGCACAAGAAAAATTTGTTATGTGCCAGGCCTACCTGTGATTTATTATTCAGTTTCCCTCACTGCTGAGGTCTGCATGTTCTTTTACAGAAGGAAAAACAAACTACTTTCTCACAATTGATGGCTTTTTGTCATTTTGTGAGGCCTCAAATGATGTTTGACAGATATACAGTGGGGGAAATAAGTATTCAGCACATCACCATTTTTCTTAGAAAAAATATTTCTAAAGGTGCAGTTGACTTTTTTCACCGGATGTTGGTAACAACCAAAAAAATCCAAATATGCAAAGAAAACAAACTAATTAGCTTACAAATTAAGTTATGTGTAATAAAATGAAATGACACAGGAGAAAAAAAAGTATTGAACACATGAAGAAAGGAAGGTGGAGAAAGGCAGTGAAAGCCCAGACAGCAACTGAAATCTCTCAGTATAGTTCTTCAGCAACCGTCTTCCCTCTGTCAGTGTAAATAAATGTTAGCTGCTTCAGTCCAGCATCTACATTACCAGGATGATGAAGATGAAACCAGGGTGGACATTTCAGTAAGACAATGATCCAAAACACAGCCAAGGAAACTCTTAAATGCTTTCAGAGAAACATAATAAAGCTGGCCAATCACCTGGCCGATCACCTGACCGTTCACCAAACCCCAGCCAATCACCTGACTTGAATCCAATAGAAAATACAAAATAAAGATCAGATTTGATAGACGAGACCCACAGAACCATCAAGATTTTTTAAGTCTGTGAAAAACTCACACCTGAGCAATGCATGTGTCTTCATTCTCCATATGAGAAGCGTCTTTAAGCTGGCAACACCTAAAAAGCCTTTTATATAAAGTATTTAATACATTTCAATAGTTCAGTACTTTCTCCTTGTGTCATTCCATTGTTATTACACAAAACTAATTTTTTTGAATTTTTCTGTTTAGTTTTATTGTTATGTTTGTATTGTTTGGGTTTTTACCAAAATCTAGTTGAATTGCATGTCAACAGCTCCTTTAGAAATATTATTCCCAGGAAAAAACATGACATGTTGAATACTAATTTCTCCACTGTCACTTCTGTTAAATTATTTTCGAAGAAATGTGAAATTAGTATTTGATCTTTCATTGTTTATTTGTCCTCACTTGGACTAACAAATTGAACTTACAGTGTTATGAAGATCAGGGAATATGATTCACAAACTGGAAATCTGACTCTTTGTTGACTCCTAATCAGATCATGATTCAAACTGATCAGGACCAGTCATGATTTTGAAAAATGAGGTTTTATTTTGCAAAAACCATTAAAAGCCACATGTTTTTGTTTTTATCAGCTGCACTTTGTGATTTATAGAAAAAAATGTCAGCATACAAACAATCCGCTTTTTAATTAAATGAAAGAAATATAGCAGGGGTCGATCGGGTCAGCTGTGTGCGCATGCTTGTGGTTGTACCAGTGCTGACTTGCTTTACCCCAAAGGCAAACATCCCTCTTCAAGTTCAAAATGCAGACATGTGTTTTACAACATTCTCTAAGAAGAAGTACACGAGTATGCACAACAACAGCACTTTAAGAGGTCTGGCTTCAGTGACTACTGAACAAGAAAACTAGGCCACATCTTATTCAGACTGATCAGTTCGACTTGTGATTCTTCATAAAGAGAAATAATGCTAAATATCACGCATGGCTTAATATAGTACAGGAATGGGGGAATTAAAAAGATAGATAACCCAAATATGAATCTTTGCTGTTAATTTAAGTGAGGTTTATTTATAAACTAATTTCGAGAGGATCACATGCTTATGATTGCTGCGGCTGGTCCCGCATTTTCCAATTCATGATTCACCAATCAGACGATTCCTAAGCCACTATAAATACCCTAAATTTCATATCACAGCTATCTTCGTATTGAAGAATCCCCCCTTCCACCCCTACTCCTCCTTTCCTAGATGGGTGGCACGGTGGCCCAGTGGTTAGCACTGTTGCCTCACAGCAAGAACGTCACTGGTTCTAGTCCTCACCAAGCCAGCCGACGTTTCTGTGTGGACTTCACACGTGCTCCCCGTGCTCAAGTGGGTTTCCACCGGGTTCCCCGGTTTCCTCCCACCTTCCTAAAACATGCAACTTAAGTTAATTGACTAATCCAAATCGCCATCATAGACATGCTCCTAGTAAGTAGTTATCTCAAGAGCAATCACTATCTGTTCATTAGCTACTACAGCAGGGGAGTTCTCGAGATCTACCTGAGCTCAAACTCCCCTCTCGCCTTGCAAACGGGAGGGAGCCCCGGGCTCGAGGATCTATGAGCTCAGGGCTCTCTCCCGGGACAGCATGCCAAACAAGCTTTATAACCAATCATCAGCTAAGTGTGAACTCTTGAAAGCCAATATGTCATGTAAAGTCTTGGTGATTTCATAAAATGCAATGCTGGCACTTTTAAGAGTAAAAGAATATAGGCAACATAATATAAATACATGTCTTGTGGATCAAAACAATCAGCAAGAAAGGAAACATACAAAGGGAACTTAATGTTTATTAACAAATTACCTTTAATCCAGAGAAAGGCATAGCCAATCAAGCCATAGTTTATTCCGAAGAAAAAAAAAGATCATCTACTAACATTTTAAGATCGTGAGTTGAATTTGACTATCATTCAGCATCAGTGTCAATTTGAGTCTCTATGATAGAGTGACACAAAGACAGATGTCAAAGCAATTAACTTATTATAGCAAGATATAAACATGAATGTACATTTGAAGAATGTGTGTTAAAAAAATGGCAAAACCTCCTCAAATGTTTCTTCTTTTTCATCCGTGAAATTATGTCATTCCCAGCGGGCACCTTATGTGAAAATGTTAATTTGACATCCACACATTGATACCCTTTTGACCACCAAAAGAACGACACAGAAATTATTATAATATAAGAAAAGTTTTAGATAATTGGATTTAGTTGCAAATATACACTGGATTTTGTATTCCTACAATGCATGTAAACTTTGATGTTAAAATGACATCAAATTGACGTCTAACATTGGGCACCAAAAACATGTCAAAAATCAATCACAGGACAGTCTTTTGTTTTGTTGAGTAAATGTTAGACGTCAATATGATGTTGTTTTGACATCAAGGTAGTCAACTGACATCAAGTAGATTTGCATTTTTGACCTTTTTCTTTTTTTTGGTTTTGACATCAAAGTGCCCACTGAGTTCAAACATCTTGTACAGGTTAGCCTACTGTCATAACATGTTACACTTGGCTGAGGAAAGCCATTCAGTGTCTAAAAGTTGTTAGTTAGCAAAAAGAAATAAATCTATGTAAAAATAGATAATAGAGGAGCGGTCTGGTCAGTATATTTTGCTCTTTATGTCTGTCCCAATCTTTTCTGATCTAGATCTTTATGTCTATTTGGTTTCAAAACTTTCATTTTCCTAGAATATACTATAAACAACTCTTGAATGAAAAGAACAAAAATGCTACTGAAATGTTAGAGATTCTACAAAAGTCAGACTTTTTATGGCTAAGAAAAACAAAGCAACTCTTGTGTCTTTGGTCAGCACATTCAGTAAGCGCACGATTATGCTTGGATTCTGTTTCAAATCTTCTGATAACACAGGGGATCGGGCTTTGCGTTTCATAGCAGTCCGACATCTGCAGTTACTAACTCTGAAACCCTACGAAATGTGCTAACTTGGCGAACGACGGCTCCTGCAGATGCTTCACATAAAACGGAACTGAAATGATGTCATTGTGTTACAATGTCATTGTATTACAAATTTGCTCCATGTGATAGAAACGAGGGAAGGGGGAATTACAGTCTGAAAACAAGCCAAGATAGCAGGATTCTGGAATTGTCTCGGCAGGAGGGCTCACAGAACAGCCGTCTTACATTTCCACCCTGAAAACCTCTGATAGAGCATATTAGAACCAGATTGATGAGGGTAAGATACACACACTTCGCTAATATGAGAGTGTTTCTGCACATTTGGACACTATTGGCTTCACCACAATTTTATTTCAATCATTTCAACACTATTCATATGGTGTATTATAACATTGTGTTGATGACAGAATTTTGAGAATAAAGGGGCTAATTCATGGTTAATTTGTCAGCATTTTCATGTATCATAAATACATACAGTTAAGTCATATTTCCACATTTCTTGCACAGTTTGAATGGAAATAATGTCATTAATTCATCTTAAGAGGAATTATTCGATGCACAAGTATTCTTATGAACTTATGAAACTTGTAGGTTATTATGTAAAATTAAACCACACTATGAGTTTTGTGTAAGAATTTTTTTAACCAGTTAATAAAATATATATTTAAATTAATGTTTTAGTAGTTTTAAAAACATTTTCAGTTAAAGTAGAAAAAAATAAATTATGAGATATTAAAAATCTCCAATTAAAAAGGGACCTATTATGCAAATCACTATTATAAGGTGTTTAAACACATCATATCATTACATCACACTTTATAAAAACAGTCTGCAGAAACACTTGACATTCTCCCATGTCAACAGAGGGACAAAATCCCACCCATCTCTCCCTCATTAAACAGTCCTGAGTGAGAATCAGCCATCAGCCAATAGAGCCTCCATAGATTATTTTCTTCTGAGCCACTTCTTTTGACATTTTCAGTTTTTCACTGAGATAAATTATCCTTATCTTTAAATCTGCCACTATGCTGATGCACAGGCATTTGTAGCTCTGCCCTCTTTTGAAAAGCTGGCTGGAAACACAGTCTCATTTGAATTTAAAGCGTCAGTCACCCAAACAGCCTAAAAGGGTAGTTTACACCATATTATTAGTTTACACCATAGGTCTCAAACTCAGTCTCAAATCGGGCAGTTTTGCTCTAACTCTAAAGGTGCAGTATGTAAGTTTGACACCCAGTGGTTGAACTAGGTATTGCATTTCTGGATCAAAACACACTCCAACGCAGGTTGCCAGATTGAGGACAAACAAGATTTTTGTCGTGTTTTGACTGGTGCAAACAGCCAAATTGCTTATTACTGCAAATCTCGTCACATAGCATGCAGTTAGGACACGGGGTTACAATGTAACTGCTCACCTAATGTTTAAATTCATAATATTTATATTATTTGCTAATTAATAACCTCATATGGAACTCTGAATCTGCATCTCATTTCGGAGGCTGCTACTGTCCACCGGAGGTCGCATTTCAGTCACGGACGCATGCTTTGAGAGCCTTTCAGACTGAATGAATGAATTGCGGTTTTCTAACAAGGCAACTCGGGGTGCTGAAATATAATTGGCTAAACTGGCATTGGGTGGGTTAAATGACCAAAACAAAGACAGCGTTCTGGCACAAAACTCGCATTTTCAAAGCAGAATAACTGACTTCAGCATTGTGTTTCAGATAAACAAGAATGTTCAGTTAGCATGTTTCTTAAATACCTGCAAACATATTATGGTATCTTTATGCTTTAGAAGAGTCAAAAATTACATACAGCACCTTTAAGCAGGTGAGAGTTGGAGCTGGTTGGAAGCTAAAGTGCGCAGAGCTGTGGCCCTCCAGGAATTTAGTTTGAGACCATTGGTTTACACCAAAATCGATTCTTTAGACAAAAGTGAAGAAACACACAAACGCTATTATGTACCACTTTTGAGGGAAAGTAATTGATTAGCTGTGTGCAGAAATCTGTATGATTTCATATTATGATGAATAAATAAATGAATAAATCTATCTTGATTATTGTATAATATTATAACAGTCCAGACAACAGACAATTAGACAGTATACAATAAACAAAGAGAGCCTTTTTATTGGAGGTGAAAATATAATACAATTCTTTTTACAAAATATTTACACAGTAAAAGGAGCAACGAGTGAAAGAACTGATTACATGAGAAACATTATAATAACAGTGAATTAAAAGTATACAGTTTGCTCAGATCATTACCAGACCATAATGATTATATTCATCAGTATGGGAAAAGTGGAATTATTTAAGACGTGAACAACAGCATCAGTGACCTGCACTGTAACCTATACATTATCACTATTGAAAAACAGGTCTTCGTAAGCCCTTTACAGACTAAAATGGACGTTCACACTGACAAAGGTCACTTATGTCACATTATTGATAATGTATGAAATCACTGCCAGTTTGAACATGCTGAAATCAGTCACAGTTCTACTCTGTGCAGTTCAGGTCCTTCAATGCTTTAACAAACAATATTCAAAAACGCTCAACTAAAGCTCTACAAAGTCCAGTGGCTACATTGACCTTGCTCTGAGAATGGATGGTACGACATTTGAGGCACACTTTTACCTCGATTTTATTATCATCTACACTGTTATAATTATCCATAAATTAGTTTTCTGTATTTTGTGATTCATGTTTATTTATACTATGGAATTTCATTATGGGACCTTAATCTTTCTTCCAACAACCTTTAATCCTCGAAAAGTTAAAAAAAGTGACTTTGAATAACATTTTTAATATAGTTTAAAGTAATATATTGTCTGTGTGTGTGTTGTATATTACAGTACAAAAACCTTGTAATAAACTGCCAGTACATTTTCTGTTATTTTACAGATTTATTTCTCTCTATATTATTTCAAACTAGTAGTAGAGTTGAATTTTCAACATCAAAAGTCGACAGAGCAGAGAAGGACCCATAATTCACAACCGTAAATAAACAGAAAACTCTTGTGAATCACAAAATACAGACTGTTATTTAACAGATATTTTTTTACAGTGAATATTTGTACCAAAAGTGCCTCTGAACTGAAACTGAAATATAGATTTTCAGTATTTAAGGTATTGGGTGCTATGGGCCACTATGTGTATTCTTACTAGTTCTTCCACCTAACTAAAAGAACAAGTTTTAAAACATAATTAATATTATCATGCACTTAAATAAAATCCTTGAGCTTTACCTTTTTGTTTTAAACCCTTAACGGGTTTAAACACATACTTTCATTCATTTTTCAGTACACACTGAAGATAAATTGAATGAAATATGAGAGATTTCTTATCCTCCACTGAAAGTCTATTCACACAAAATTTAAAAAAAATATATGATGGGTTAGGAATGACACAAAATGATGACAGAGTGTTTATTTTTAATAATGACTTGCCTGATAGACTTTAGGTGCATTGTGGGTAATGAAGTTTCTGCTTGCTATTAAAAATCATATTATCTGTGTGGTAATCAACAGCCTGTTACAATTTTGTTACAATGTTGTAATGTAATCTAAAATGGCGTTTCTCAAAAAGAACCCGTTATGTCTTCCTAACACTATCAATACTGCCAAAAATATACAAATAATAAATAATCAAGTACAGAATACGTACGAAAAATATTTTGAGACCAAAATTTCCTGCTTTTTCCTGAGAGATGAGAATATTGAATTGCATATCAGAACATTCAGGAAAAATTCATTTCAGTTTCTGCATATGGTTAAGTGGCACAGATCTCACACAAGTCACAGATTGAGTAGATACACAGTATCTGCTTGAAGCCACAGATTTGTGTTTATTCCAGTGGTCAGATTTAAAGATGCTTTTGCATCTGACACTTTACCTGATAAAACGAATAACCCTGCTAAAAATAACCATACTGAATCTTGGATGGTTCAAACTGTCTGTGGCGGTACTACTTGTAGTATGTGCATGAAAATGATCATTGGTAGAATTTACACCTAATTGGACCCATGATTTATCGATACAAGGCTGCAGAACAACCAAAGAAATCCACGCCGATGTATCGTGGGTATCCCTCCAGCACCCTCACCTCCACTGGATCAAACTTCCAGTACTGCTTCCCTCTCAAGAAGTGGGCGAAACCTGTGGAGAAATGAGAAACAACGTTACTCTTTTAACTTCTTTCAATAAGATAACATTTGCAGTTTCAAAATTAAGCTTTCGGGTTATTAGTGTTTGAGTCCCGCTAATTGGACTTTCCCAATGTAGGTAATGTTTTTCCTCTCGAAGATCATTAAAGAAGCAAAGATGCTTGGTATTTCCGAAAATGCAAGTCAATGGCTAACAGTACTTTGAGAGTCAAACAAACATATACAGGCCAAATAAAATTAATACCCATGGTTCCCAGCAATAAATTGAGGTCTCGTGAAATGAAATGATCAGTCAATCATTAATCCACAACCTCAATGGTACTGCGTGCATTCGCATTTTGACACTTTGGGAATATTGTGGTTAGTTCTTGTAAAGACCAAAAGTTTTACCTCAATGTATAATTAGGAGCCACTGGTATATACTTTTTCTTTTTTTTTTGACTCTCAAAGTGCTGGCAGACCATTGACTTGCATTTTAGGATTAAAATACCGTACATTTAACTGCACATTTGTGATGAATATCCACTAGAGGGCGCTGTCTACATTTTTGCGAATCTAAAATACGTTACTTTTTGGTGTTATGCAAAGAACTGCATGAAAATAATCCTTTATTCATTGATAACATTTTCCTGTAAATATTATTAGTGTGAAAAGGAACAGTTGGCATCATGCTGCCCCGCAGTAATGTCAGTGCAGTGTGTGTGTGTGTGTGTGCGTGTGAGAGAGACTGTATTGAAGACGATGTAATAATGATTGACTCCTGAATGGACCGGGAGGCTTGAAATGTTCATTTTTTTTTTGATTTGTATGATTACAGTTGAACCACTGAAGTCATATGGAATATGTTTGGATCCTTTTCTGCACTTTGAACTTCCCATGACCCTTGCTGTCTATGGAGATTTCATCTAAAATATCTTAATTTGTGTTCCCAAATGTATGAATGAAGTTCTCGGGGGACTGCAATGATATGAGGATGAGTCATTAATACCAGAACTTTTATTTTTGGGTAAACTCATCCTGGGAAAAGATTCACATCTTGTGAACCTTTCCATTAGTAGTTCTCCTGTGCATTTAAACATGAGACCATCCATGCATTTATTTCTAACAGTTTCAGCGATAACCATACCGAATCGGTCTTGGAAAGCAGCGTCTATATCACTAGGTATCCCCCTCCAGTCGCTCATGCTGCGGGGGTGCATCGATTCTACGCGGTTTTCCTTCAGGTTGAATCGCCAGTAGCTTCCTTTCTTGAAGAAGTAAATCTTCTGGGCCTTGGTATCTCCCCACATGAGGGCTGCCTGGATGTCGTTCACTAATAGTCCCAGTCGCTGTACAGAGTCTGGCCCTGTGATTTGCCGCTCAGCATCAAACACCCAATAATTCTGGCCTAGATGGAAAAAAGTGGGTATATTAAATAACGGTTTTTCCATTCATCATGAGCCCATGGTTTAGTGTACTAGTCTAAGGCTCGAAGAAGGCAGTATGTCAGATCATTAGGCCACTGAAAGACATCTGGAGTATACATATACAAGCCTTTGGTGACAGACGTTGAAACGCACTGTTGTTATTGCAGGATTCTATATATTTCTATAACATTTACATGCTTTTGCAAAGCTAAATTTGTCCATGCAAGTTATATGGTTGCATGGTTATGACAAGAGATTATATAATTTAGAAAATGAGCTTTTATAATTGATAAGCAAAAGACTCAACAGAAATCAACTCAAAATAAATAGCAAGCAAATTTCCTTGTACTCCGCCTCCGTTTATCTCTTTCTCTGGTATCATCTTCATTAAAATACTTGGAAAATTCTTTGGCAGGGCTATTCCCAGACCTCTCTTGGAAATGAAATGTTTCTTGAGTAATCTGGCATGGCATCACGCTAACAGATCTAACAGTGATTACTTTATGATTTGTCTAGGAGCCAGTGCCACAAACCTTATTTACATTTCCAATAAATGCTGTTCTTTCCAACTTCATATTCATCAAGAGATGTTCCTTTAGCAACAAATCAGCTTATTAGAATTATTTCTGAAGAATCGTGTGACACTGAAGGCTGTTTATAATGAATATTACATTTTAAAATATGTTAAAATAAAAAACAATGATGGTATTCCTTGGTGAATATAAGAGACTTCTTTCAAAAAAGTAAAAATATTGGTCCCCCTTTACATTAATGTGGCCTTAACTACTATATACTTGCATTACAAAATAAATACAATGTTATATATTGTTTATATTGCATTGCAAAACACTTCTGGTGCTCTTGATACGGGTAGGGTAAGGGACAGGTTTGGTGGTATGGGTAGGTTTAAGGGTGGGTTAAGGTGTAAAGGATGGTCAACAGTGTAATTACAAACATAATTACAGAAATTAATTACAGATGTAATTACATGCAGATATTTAATCAGTCATAAGTACAATGTAAAAACATAATAAGTACAATGATTAACAGATGATTAATTTCAGTGTAAGTACATATTAGTTAAGGCCACCTAATATAAAGTGGGTTCAATATATTTCCTACTAACCCAAAACCTTTCTTAATTAAGTGTCTAAATATGAGACAGCTTACCTTGGAAAAACCATATATTCCCAGACATGTCCTCAAAAGCAGCATCAATGTTGTCTGGAATTCCTCTCCAGTGTCTGGATGCCAGTGCAGGATATCCCGCCTGGAGTTTGCCATCACGTATCCGCCACACATAACCCGACTTAAAGAAAAACAGCTCGCCTCGGATCATGGATACAGCATCAAAGTTGGTTTGGCAAGCATCAGGATGAGAGGGATTTGGGTGGACAGGTGGAAACTGAGAAGAAGAAAAAAAGAATCAGAATGAAATAGAAGAAACAGATTTCCAAGACCAAACAGAATCAGTGATTCACTCACAAATGTTGCGTCAATCTCATTTCTTTCTGTGAAAGTGGGTCGTTTCTCTTCAGTCTTTATCGTTTCATCTGAACGTTTGGAGCCATACAAGGCCTGTATGCCTCGTTTGTCATCTTCACTCAGTCGGACAGGGTAGGAGAAGGTGTAGAAAGGTGCCATCACTGCGCCTGGTACTTTAGAATGCTGGAGTCCTAAAACGTGGCCAATCTCATGAGTTGCCACCTGGAGGAGGTCAGTACCTAGTAGAAAATAAATACTTTTGAAAAGTTTTAAAATTGCATATTAAGCCTAATAATATAGCGTGCAAGTATGTTTATGTAGAAGCCCATTCGTATGGAATAAAAGTTAGCAAGATGGTATCAACTAGTGACCGATTTTATGAGCATGTGTTCCAAATGGAATAAATCCGCCTACAAAGAGCACTTCAGAGTGAGAACAATAACAGCTTTCATATTGAAGGGTTGTTTCAAATCAAAGTCCTCAAAACTTCACCTTTTTCCTCCCATAATTCTTTGCACATGTTTATTTTGTGATCGATTACAGAGAAATGTGTTTCAAGGAACACTTTTTTTTGGTCCCCTGCACCCTTTAAAGCTTTCACTCTGTAAAGTAAACACTTGAAGGGATTAGGGCGTAGGTATGAGACCTGCAGAATGGAAAACAGCCTACATCCTTGGACCATTCTCTGAACCAATTCATCCAAAAACACTGATCTATTTAGGTAAGGTGAAAGTGGCCGGCTCAATGACTGAGAAGGCAAGTAAACAACAAACAACTGTGGACTACAGAACTGTTTCTTCACAAAGTGGCATCACCAAATACTTGGCCTGGCATGAATAATGCAGCATTTTTCATTTTCTTCTAACATTGATGCACATTTAACATTTCAAAAATACAAAACAAATCAAATGATTCGTTCAAAAACACTGATTCATTTAGAAACAAAACCCCACAACAGCATGTTTTATTCTACCAGTTGTAAGCATATTCATAAAAACAGCAATCTTGTTAGCATGATACTGATTACAAGTAAGACTAACTTAAGTAGACTAAGTTTGAAGATACAGTATACAACAAACCAGTTACAACAAACCAGTACAGTATTGATTTGTCATATTAATAACACTGAGAAGTATCTCTGGCTACAACTTGCCGTTTTTTTCTCATGTTTTTTTTTTCAGGGAATGTATTGTCTCAACTAGGGTATCAGATAAACCAGCACCCTTACTCACCCATACTGTTGCCTAATGTCCAAGACTCATCCATGTCAAAGTGAATTTCTCCCTCCCTGTACGTTCTGGGAAAAAAGGCATGTGCCAGAATTCCTCCTGGGCCATCAAAATTAAGGTAGTCTCCATGCGAATACCTGAATGTGAAACACACAGTCTCTTGAAGCACAATAACAACAGTTCTTATTCCTTTATTTCATCAACATTTCTACTGAGCTGATCACTAAAACTAATTCTATATGACCACTTCATTGAATTGAATGATTAGTATTGAGAATAATGAGCTGATGAGAGACATTGCTGTGACTACCATACAAATGCAATGTATTTTAAGTACTGTAGCTGTGACACCACAGACTTTCATGATGCCTTTGTTTTTAACGGCTTAATCAAGTCCATCAGGGGCTGAATGGTATAAGCCACACACTCCCCTAATTTTCCACTGTGAAAATTACAAATAAGGATAAAATTACAAACAAGACCTGCAGGATCATAGATCTTAAGTTTCGCAGACGTGAAAGGTCAAAGAAGGCCATTACTGTGGCTTAAACAAAGCCACAAATGTGTAGTCCACTGCAATTGATGAAATCTGTAGAGTCTGACATCCCTCATTACAGCTTCAAACATGCATTTTTCAGAAAGATAATAATATACATTTGTGCTTTAACAGGAAGCCAATTTATTTTATAAGCCAACTTATTTTTAGAGAAAATAAAGTACTGCAGGGAAAGAGCCTGAGCAAAACAAAATGTCCTGTTGAAAGAGACTTGACATTTGTATTGGTCTTGTGTTTAGAATGATGTAAAACATGCTTCCTTTTTTGCATGCTGTGCTTCATAATTTTGAGTTATGTATTTAATCTAAAGATTTCCTTAAAACAAAATCATAAAAAATACTTTTTGAGAAACCATTTTAAGTCTTATACACATAATTAGGCAAAACTTCAATATACAAATGTATATAGGCATAGTTTTAGTGATATTTCGTAATCTAAATTTATTTTATTGTACCTTATCACAAACAGGCCCTTAATCAATAAATGAGCCTTCCGATAAGGTAATGTCATGTGACGTTGTCCGCATTCTATACTGACGTAGCCTATTTTGCGGCTGAAACACATTTGGCGCTTACACCATATACATTTCGGTAAGTTGTACTGTATTTTTGCACATATCTGACGATATTCGTTCATCGTTATTCGTTTTAAAGATTTTAGTTTACCTGAATTCCGCGCTACCGCGAATCGTCGCGTCAGCTCTGAATCACACCGCATTATAGAGTGACAAGCGATATTTATTGATCGAGTTTTGAAACACAACTGACAATATTTGATAGCCATAAAACACCTTATCGAGAAATAACAAAACATGAAAGTTTTACAATCGCATTTCTCAATGAACAGCTTAGGGAACGCGCGCCTCGTGATTGAGGAAAAACGTTAACAGCGTATTAGTCATAACAAAAGTCATGCTTTCCAACATTCAGGTTATATTTCAAAAAAGAAATAAACTTTGGCTTTTTTTGAGCTGCAGGGTTGCGTGGCCATATGAAGAACTACGCAGGTGTTCTGCTTTTTTTTTTTTTACTATGGGAATCTAAGTAACACACCTGCATGAATGGACGTGCAGTGTAAATCTTCCACCTATAATCCTAAACAGACACAATCTCTAATCTCCTGCTTCAAGAGGAGATGGAAAACGTCAGTTTTAGAGCCAAAGTAAAAACATTTTCCTCTTTGTTTAAATCGCACAGTTCACAATATGGATTTACCATCAGAGAGACCAGAGTAATAATATTTAATCAATAAAACGTTAATATAGTAAAATATAAGACCAGTGAAAGTTAAGTAGCTGAACATATTCTGTTATTCACTGTAGTGTGTGATGATACTTCACATTTACAACTTTAAAGAGACTATAAAGCAATACAAATCAGATTTTTTTCATCTTTTAAAATAGAAGTGACAGTAAAAGACATTTAAATATACAGAATATAGCCTATTTGTTCAATGTGTTTGGTTAGACTTTTCTGTTTGTCAAAGAATCCAGTATCACAGAGTATATTAAGTTTCTTGAGCATATTAAATGAATGAACATATTAGAACAAACTGTAAAAAATCATGTAACACTGAAGTCTAACCAATGTAATTTATGTGAAAACTCAAAATGATTGAAATTAAGTTGCAAGTAGCCTATATCTCATTCAGAATGTTTTGAAAATAATTCATTATGCAGCATTAGCCAATCATAACTGATGATATTATTGATGATAATAAAAAAAATTTTAAAAAGAGATTCCGACACATGTAAAACACACCTCAGAGAGTGAAAACATCTTATTTTATTACCTGTAAAAGTCAAACATGATATCAGCCCGGCCACTGATGACTTCAGTAAAGTTTAGAGGGGTTTCATCACTCCAGGCCCGCAGTGCTTCCCTTATCACGTATCTGACTCTCTCCAGATTCATCTGCCTGGGGGACTGAATGATCCTGTAACAGAACAGAACCCCAAACACTCATAAATGCTCATTAAAAGACCACCCATGACATTTTTAATCTTCACTTGGTCTCTGGTGCATTACTCTAATAATCCTCTGTATTTAAACGTTATAGTGGTGAGCCAAAAGACCCAGATCAGCATTTTATATGGGTGTAACAATTTACAAAAATTATTGTTGAGTATGTACACAAGAGGCCTCACGGTGGCGCAGTGGGTAGCATGATCGCCTCACAGCAAGAAGGTCGCTGGTTTCGATCCTCGGCTGGGTCAGTTGGCATTTCTGTGTAGAGTTTGCATGTTCTTCCCATGTTGGCGTGGGTTTCCTCCGGGTGCTCCGGTTTCCCCCAAAAGTCCAAAGACATGCGCTAAAGGTGAATTGGGTAAGCTAAATTGTCCGTAGTGTATGTCTGTGAATGAGTGTGTGTGGATGTTTCCCAGTGATGGGTTGCAACTGGAAGGGCATCAGTTGCGTAAAACAACTGATGCTGGATGAGTTGGCGGTTCATTTCGCTGTGGCGACCCCAGGTTAATAAAGGGACTAAGCCGAAATGAAAATGAATGAATGAATGTACACAAGATTTGAAGACACGGTTTGGTATGCTTTCTCTACAATAGAAAACTAAACATTATATTGCATTTATAATTCATTAATTAACATGGATTTATTATTTAGTAATTCTCTTTAATTCAATGTATTTACAGTTAAATTTTTCTTCTAAATAGGATTATTAAGATGAACAACATAACATAAAATTAAAAAGACTCCAGTTCATTGTTGGAATTAATTAATTACACAGTGGCTTTCATAACTTCTTTTTATGACAGATTTAGGAAAACATCATGTTTAAGGTACTTTAGTGCATATATTTAGAGAAGTACTCTTCATTCCTTGAGCTGTTGACACCAAATAGTCTGAGTTAATGCAGTGCGGTAACATTAAACATTAGATGTTTGCTCATATTGTTTATTCATGCTATAACTAGTAGTAAAGGGCAAATAATGATTGGAAGGAGTGATTTACTCATATTTTTCTGTGCATCTATACAGTGATCTGTCACTCCACATTAAAAGGTGTCTAAACAGGATTTATTGGTTGAATTTCCTGATAAAATGGACAGAATTCGATAGATTTTTGTGATTTTAAAAATGATCATTTTTTAAATTAAGTTTTGTAAATCTAGAAGTTTCAAATTATGCTCTGTGCTTTCTGTAGCGAAAGCAACCCTGTATTTCTTCAGCACACGTAACCAGAAGACCTGCACTGAAAACGTTTGGGATGAATACATGTACTGTTATCCTCTTAGAAGCCTGCAGTTGTAAAAAGACACAAGCACAGTCTGAAAGTTTGCCTAGTTATGGATTAGGTACAATACCCACCACAACTGCTACGCTTCGACCACTATCGCAAAACAAATGTGATATTTGATATCGTGACAGTGATGGCACCCCTATCTGGGTTTGTTTAAGACATAAGCCTTACAGAAACAGATATCTTATTTCAAGACTCTTTTTTTTACTTGTCTTCGTCAAAACAATTTACAATACACTTCAGCAATGACTTTAGGATAATCATCATTTTATACTACAAGACATGCATTTTAAGGAATAAATATATATACGTTCTTCCATGTTTTAATTTTAACAGGATTAAATGGAATTTGAGGAAAAAGTGCAAACATTTAATAAGATTCCAAAAAATTATATATATTAACTTGTAAAACAGGGGTGGTGCAGTGGCTCAGTGGTTAGCACTGTCGCCTCACAGCAAGAAGGTCGCTGGTTTGAGCCCCGGCTGGGTGGTCAGTTGGCGTTTCTGTGTGGAGTTTGCATGTTCTCCCCGTGTTCGTGTGGGTTCCCTTTGGGTGCTCCAGTTTTCAAAGACATGCGCTATAGGTGAATTGAATAAGCTAAATTGGCCGTAGTGTATGTATGTGTGTGAACGCAATAGTGTATGGGTGTTTCCCAGTGCTGGGTTGCCGCTGGAAGGACATCCACTGCATAAAACATATGCTGGATAAGTTGGTGGTTCATTCCACTGTTGCGACCCCTGATAAATAAAGGGACTAAACCAAAGGAAAATGAATGAATGAAACTTGTAAAACTTGTACTGTGATGGTGTAAGTTTCATGATTTTAATAATTGGGCATGTTTTGATTAATACAGTTTATTTTAAGGATTAAAATGTAGTCAACAACAAAAACGACAGAAGAAAATGATTTGAAATAATTTTATTAATCAAATAAAATTGGGAAAATCTATTCATATTTATAAAGCCCTACTTAAAATGCTACTTTCATCCCCCATGGATTGAGCCCAGAGGTTTTAAAGTTCTCTCAGATGAAAGACGAGCTGCATTATAAAGCTTGCTGAGTGATGGAGGCATGCATGCTTATTTTCACAAGCAGAATCCCCACTGTGCACGTTTATGCTCAGACCACAAGTCTGTATCACGTTCCATAAATCTTAAAACCCTTTGGTGTATTTAAAAAAAAAAAAACACTGAAAAGTCTTACAGCACCACATCTAAAGTATTGTTTAGCTCCTGACCTGCAGCTATAGTGACTGCTATGCATCTGTGTTGTTTTCATGCATGGACACCTTTGGTTATTATGAGCTCTGTGGGACAGGGATCGCTCTGGGCCTGCATGTTGGAGCCACAAACAGTTTCAGATCGAGGGGCCTCTGCAGTCTGCAAGCCCAGACAGGAGCTATATGACAGCGGGAGAGAGCCCAGTGTGCTAGTCTGTGGATTTAAACATTGTCCTGCCACAGTCTCTGCTCTAATGAGAGAATTCCTACTTATATACTGATCTGGGATCAAGTCCTTATTCTTGAATGTTTCAGGCTACCGTCATAGAAGATTAGATCAAATGTAAGCCAGTTTTAGATTTGTGTAATTCTATAAAACAGCTATAATTCTGTGGCCCTAAGGTCAGATTTGTTTTTATTTTAATGGCACCACAAAAGACCTCTATGAAATAAATAACAAGGAACGCGTCATGCATTAAAATGTATTGTGATATTGTTAAAAGGATCAAATAAACAGTAATAAAATATAAAGTGTGTGTGTGTGTGTGTGTGTGTGTGTGTGTGTGTGTGTGTGTGTG
>CAIGQW010052715.1:770037-781928 GCA_903798125.1 Danio choprae
TGTGTGTGTGTGTGTGTGTGTGTGTGTGTGTGTGTGTGTGTGTGTGTTTCCCAGTACTGGGTTGTGGCTGGAAGGGCACTTGCTGCGTAAAACATATGCCTGAATGGTTGGCGGTTCATTCCACTGTGGCAACCTCTGATAAATACCTACTAAGCCAACTAAGGGACTAAGCCAATGGAAAATGAATGAATGAATGTTAACTTTATAATATGATGTTAATTGAGCCATTAGGTTATGCATGGAAAGATACACTACTGCTGAAAACTTTCATTACATTAATAATTTTCTTTAACGAATTAATAATTTTAATAATTGATCAAACATGACAGTAAAGCCATTTATAATATTTTAAAGGATTAAGATGTCATATAAACTTGACTTTCACTAATAATAACTATAAAACATGTATTTATGGGCACTAAACAGGAGGATATTGGAATGACTTATGACAGATCATTTAACATTGAAAGAGTAAAGAAGTGGATGTTGAATTAAATTAATAAACTTTTTAAAACAAATATATTAAAATGTGGGCCTCACGGTGGCGCAGTGGATAGCACGTTCGCCTCACAGCAAGAAGGTCGCTGGTTCGAGCCTCAGCTGGGTCAGTTGGTGTTTCTGTGTGGAGTTTGCATGTTCTCCCCATGTTGGCGTGGGTTTCCTCCGGGTGCTCCGGTTTCCCCCACAAGTCCAAAGACATGCGGTATAGGTGAATTGGGTAAGCTAAATTGTCTGTAGTGTATGAGTGTGAATGGGTGTGTATGGATGTTTCCTAGAGATGGGTTGCAGCTGGAAGGGCATCTGCTGCGTAAAACATATGCTGGATAAGTTGGCGGTTCATTCCGCTGTGGCGACCCTAGATTAACAAAGGGACTAAGCCGAAATGAAAATGAATAAATGAATGAATATATTAAAATGTGTTTATATATTCAAATATATAATGTTTATTTTACATGCATTTCATTTTATTGTACTTTTATTACACAATATTACATTTTTTTACTGTGTTAAACAAATGCAGACTAGCTGAATAATTTTTGTTCTGTAGTTAGCGGTAAAAATAAGTCAGAAAAAAAAAACATGAGCAGAAGTTTACTCTTAAAAGTAAACATCGAGACACCACCCACGCTCCTGAGAATATGTAAATATGTACTGCATGCTTTCCTCTCAATAAAGTAAACATACAACTAAAATTACAGCAGTTAAAAAAAACAATTAAGAAACATCTCATTCTTCAATTTCGCTTAAGGTACATCAGGGCCTCAGCTTTAAACCAAACGCTCTGATGATTATGGTAATGGATGAACTCATTCATCAGGTTGCACTGAAATTTCTCTTACACCAGACTTGCAACCATGCGAATGACTGCGGACTTCAAAACTGCACACGTGTCCTGATGAACATATTCTTGGTAGACTTGCAGTAGGTTATGTGGACTCATTAAAATAATCTCTGTGTGACAACATGAGATGTTGTAGGATGGGGTTTGTGTTTTTGAGTCTATTGTGCACATGTATAGTCCGTCATTAAGTAAGAGGATAAATTACAGAGGACAGTGAGGTGATACAGGCCATAAACAAACTTCAGAGACGTGAGTCATCGATGCTCATAGTGGCACAGCATTAGAATGGTGCTGACTGGGGTTTGCAGAGGATAAAGTATGTGCGTGTGTTGCTGTCTTGACATCAGATTCTGATGAAGCAGCATTTAGTATACAAATTGCACACTGTGTTTTCAGGGGGTTGAATTTTAACAGCAGTCAGTAATGGTCATTTTTCTTGTCTCTCTCCAGTCCACTCAGCAGGCTTCTGATTTCAAATACCATCAGATCATACATGAAAATTCGAAACATCTGATTCCACTTAAAATCAATTTTACAATGTATAATTTATTAGCGCACATTGCTATTCTTTAGGTGAATAAGTAATCTGTGTAAGTCCAATGACAAAAAAATGTTCCTTTTGGTAATCTTAGGTCAAATTCTGATCATTTGCTGCTGTGTTTGGTGTGGCGGTTTTGCTCTGTTGACGTCAGTTTGACAGCTTTAGCCACAATATTCTTAACCAAGCCCCCTTCTACCATTACTTTCAGTATAGAGAATGAAAGAAAGCCCCACTCCCTACTCAATATTCCATTTAAGTTGGAAGTACATCAACATAATGAAATAAACATCTCAGCAATGTCAGACTTTAAAAACTTGCAAAATACACAACATACACATGTTGATGTGCAGTACACACATATATAAACTGTCTGTTCAAAAAATATATCAAATAAGTTTATTGTCATTGCCATTTATTGTCATGATTAATGTGTGTCTGGCTTGTTATGAGTTTGGCAATGGTTACTTTAACTCAATCCTAGGAATATATTCCAGGATGCCAATGATAAGATTCCTTACACCGTGTCCTAACAATATGTTACGCGACAAGATTCCAGCAACAAGCTGTCTGCACCAAAAGCTACGCAACATGACAAAAACATTGAAATACCAGCCACTGCACTCCCAACAAAATTAAACCTCTTTAGTATTATTAATAGGCTACTGAGTGGCTGATGTTGTTGGTTTGCACTGAATTACAGTTCTGTCTTTCATTTTCAAACTGTTTGCTAGTGGCCTCACAGTGGCGCAGTGGGTAGCACGTTCGCCTCACAGCAAGAAGGTCGCTGATCGCTGGTTCGAGCCTCGGCTGGGTCAGTTGGCGTTTCTGTGTGGAGTTTGCATGTTCTCCCTGTGTTGGCGTGGGTTTCCTCCGGGTGCTCCGGTTTCCCCCACAAGTCCAAAGACATGCAGTATAGGTGAATTGGGTAAGCTAAATTGTCTGTAGTGTATGAGTGTGAATGGGTGTGTATGGATGTTTCCCAGAGATGGGTTGCAGCTAGAAGGGCATCCGCTGCGTAAAACATATGCTGGATAAGTTGGCGGTTCATTCCGCTGTGGCGACCCCAGATTAATAAAGGGACTAAGCCGAAATGAAAATGAATGAATGAATGAACTGTTTGCTAGTTATTTTATTTTCATGTTCTTAGGTGAACTATCTGCTGCTGCTTTTAGTAGTATGGCAATAAATGTAAAGTAAAATGGTATATAAACTCACATTGGTGAGTCATTTAACAGTGAATAAAGCACATAATCTTTACCCGAGAGGTTCTTTGTCATAGTAGTATATGGTTTTGATCTGCTGTGGGGTAGCGGAAATAGAAAGCATTTGTAAAATATAAATTTTATGTGTCGCCGTCACAGATGATTAGGACAAGAACTCCTTTTAACATTGAAAAGATACCTTTTATCACGTGTCGTGGCCCCATGTCGCATGTAGCCAAATTATGAGAGAAGGCTTCATTTTCACACATGAATTGACCACCAATTGACCTGAACCCCACTGAACATCTCTAAGATTTTCTGGAGTAGACCAATTAGGTATTGGGGAAAAGTGAATGCAGCTCTTGATGGAAATAAACTTTGTGACATTGCATAAGTTTGACAAATGGACACCTGAGGAGAAGCACCCTATAAAGTCTACTCCATCAGTGGGGCTAAGGTCAGCTGGTGCTGAGAAAATGAATATGTTGTTTCACAATTTGTGCAAGATGAACATACTGTAGTAAACAAGTGGTGGTGGGGGTCTTTACAGTGCATCCGGAAAGTATTCATAGCACTTCACTTTTTCCACATTTTTTTATGTTACAGCCTTATTTCAAAATGGATTAAATTAATTTATTTCCTCAGAATTCTACACACAATACCCCATAATGACAATGTGAAAATTATTTTTTGAAATTGTTGCAAAATTATTAAAAATAAAAAACCTGAAAAATCACATGTACATAAGTGTTCACAGCCTTTGCCGTGAAGCTCTAAATTGAGCTCAGGTACATTTTGTTTCCACTGATCATTCTTGAGATGCTTCAGCAGCTTAATTGGAGTTCACCTGTGGTAAATTCAGTTGATTGGACATGATTTGAAAAGGCATACACCTGTCTATATAAGGTCCCAGGATTGACAGTGCATATCAAAGCACAAACCAAGCATGAAGACAAAGGAATTGTCTGTAGGCCTCAGAGACAGGTGTTCAATAACCTGATGGTCACTCTGTCTGAGCTCCAGCATTCTTCTGTGGAGAGACGAGAACCTTACAGAAGGACAACCATCTGTGCAGCAATCCACCAATCAGGCCTGTATGTTAGAGTCGCCAGACGGAAGCCACTTCTTAGTAAAGGGCACATAGCAGCCCGCCTGGAATTTGCCAAAAAGCATCTTAAGGACTCTCAGACCATAAGAAACAAAAGTCTCTGGTCTGATGAGACTAAAATTTTACTCTTTGGAGTGAATGCCAGGTCTTACGTTTCATCACCAGGCTAATACCATCCCTACATGGTGGTGGCAGCATCATGCTGTGGGGATGTTTATCAGCAGCAGAAACTGGAAGACTAGTCAGGATAGAGGGAAAGAAGAATGCAGCACTGTACAGAGACATCCTGAGTGAAAACCTGCTTCAGAGTGCTCTTGACCTCAGATTGGGGTGACGGTTCATCTTCCAGCAGGAAAATGACCCAAAGCACACCGCCAAAATATCAATGGAGTGGCTTCACAACAACTCGGTGAATGTCTTGAGTGGCCCAGCCAGAGCCCAGAACTTAATCCTATTACACATCTCTGGAGAGATCTGAAAATGGCTGTATACCATCACTTCCAGATCAAATCAACCTGATTGAGAGGTACTGCAAAGAGAAATGGGCAAAAATTCCCAAAAAACAGGTGTGTCAAGCTTGTGGCATCATATCCAAAAAGACTTAAGGCTGTAATTGCTGCCAAAGGTGCATCAACAAAGTATTGAGCAAAGGCTGTGAATACTAATCAAAGTAGTCATCTTCTGTCTGACTTCTGTTCTGTCTTTCCAGCATGCAGACACAAAAGGCTAGCCTGCCCTACAGCAGCGTGTCTTGATTTGGATGAAGAACCATGTGAGATTTATGGGCTGTGATATTTTATGGGAAGGGCCGTAAATCAAAGGGCAGTTTTAATCAGCGGTTGTGGCTGGTTTTCTTTGTCTGGGTCTTCATCTCACTCCCTGCTGAGCTGAAAACTAAAACCATTTGGACTCTGCCGCAATACACATGAGTGCTCTGAAATGTAACATCTTCTCCTGGTCGGGTCGTGACCTCACTGATTTTGGATTATAGAGAAGTTGTGTGTCTAGTGGGAACTGCATTTGACAAAGATGTATGAGGAAAATCAGTCAAAACATGAAGTGTTGAACAGACAACAACAAATGGTAAAGTCATAACGTCAATCACAAAATTGCTCTTAAAGGGATAGTTTACCATATATATGAGAATTCTGACATCATTTACTCACTCTCACATCTATCAAATCCCGTTTGTCTAAAAAAATAAGATTGAAATTACATATGAAATTATGAATTATGCAATCAGTAAGGTCCAAAACAACATTGAATCCCATTGATTTTCATTGTATTGAAACAAAAGCAGTCACACTATACAATAAGGTTTCATTAGTTCATGTATTTAGTAACGTTAACTAATAATGAACAGTAATTGTACAATATTTATAAATCATAGTTCAACATTTGCTAATCCAGTATTAAAATCAAAACGTGTGCTTGTTAACATGAATGTACTGTGAGTTTTCATTAAATAACAGCTTTATTTCCATTAACTAACATTAACAAAGAGGAATAAATACTGTAATAAATAAGTTGTTCATTGTTTATTCATGTTAGTAAATACATTAACTAACAATATCTAATACATCTTTATTATAAAGTGTTACCACAAAAACAAAACCACTGTGAAATATCACATTTTGTGTTGGTGAAATTTTGCTTTTGGAAAAAACTATCCCTTTAAAACCCAATTCAATTGAAGTAAACTTAAAATAAATACCTGCGTGTGCTTAAGAAAAAAATGAGTTGCTGTATTAAAATCAAAGGGAGGTTTGATACATATTTCTAGTTGTGTTCTGGAGCCATGCAGTCCCGGGTCGAGACAGTTTACTGCTTCTAATTAAATGGGTGTAATGCTGGAAAGTGTGTGGTCTTCTTTAGAACCGATAACGACTATAAGAAACATGAGAAGATAAAGAGAGAAACGTCCACTTTTATTTCCAAGTATTTCCTCTGTGGGTTGAAAATGAGTGTATTTCTGCCATAAAAAAGAGGAAGAGCTGGAAATGTTTCATTTAAAAAAAACACCCTTTAATAAGAAAAACTCTTAATGGGATAGTTCAGCCAAAACTGAAAATTTGCTGTTAGTTTACTCACTCAAGATGTAGGTGGCTTTATGAGCACATTGAAGAAGGTTGTAATTCATAAGCTGCAGGTCAATGGCTAACAGCACTCTGAGAGTCCAAAAAGCATATACAGGCAAAACTAAATTACTACCCATGGCATCTGATGATACATTTGAAGTCTATTGTCTTTGAAGTCTATTGTCTACAGTCACTTCCCATCCAACCTGATAGAGCTTGAGAGGCAAAGAGGAATGGGCAAAAATTCCCAATGACAGGTGTGCCAAGCTTATAGCATCATATTCAAAAATACTTGAGGCTGTAATTGCTGCCAAAGATGCATCAACAAAGTATTGAGCAAAGGTTATGAATACTTATGTACACGTGATTTTTCAGGTTTTTTATTTTTAATAAATTTGCAACAATCTCAAAAAATCTTTTCACATGGTCATTATGGGGTATTGTGTGTAGCATTTTGAGGAAATTAATTTACTCCATTTTGGAATAAGGCTGTAACATTAAAAAATGTGGAAAAGGTGAAGCGCTATGAATACTTTCCGGATGCACTGTATGTTGTATCTTTCATTACAAATGGCACTTAGGGGTGGCAAGGTGGCTCAGTGGTTAGCACTGTCACCTCACAGCAAGAAGGTCGCTAGTTTGAGTCCCGGCTGGGCCAGTTGGCATGTCTGTGTGGAGTTTGCATGTTCTCCCCATGTTCGCGTGGGTTTCCTCCGGGTGCTCCGGTGTCCCCTACGGTCCAAAGACATGTGTTATAGGTGAATTGGATTAACTAAATTGGCCATAGTGTATGAGTGCGTGTGTGAATGAAAGTGTATTGGTGTTTTCCAGTACTGGGTTGCGGCTGGAAGTGCATCCGCTGTGTAAAACATATGCTGGAATAGTTGGCAGTTCATTCCATTGTGGCAACCCCTTATAAATAAGTGACTACGCTGAAGGAAAATTAATGAATGAAAAATGGCACTTCTGGTGCTTCTGGATGCTGCAACCTATGTAAAAAGATTACGCTCAGGTTCGTGCTCTCAATTGGGAAGATTAGAGATTTATAGTGTTTCTAAATTACTTTACACAAGGCTCCAGACTGTCACGATTATGCCAAGGATCATTTGGTGAGGCTGTGGTTTAAAGATGATGTTGTAAATAATGTTCAGTTCCTTGCACAAACTGATTGTTTTGCTTCATTAGATCTCCATGTAGTCACAGGCATAAATTTTGTTTGTTTGGTTTTTTTTTACTCTCAAAGTGCTAATACACTTAAGAAAATTATGTTTGCTGTTTGTTCAAACAACTAATTTAAAATGAGCTGAAACAACACAATTCTTGATTATTTTGGGACAACTTAATAGTGTTATGTTCGATCCACTTAAATTTGTGAAAACTAGTAAGCTAACTTAATTCCTATGTGTTATGCCAGCACAAATCAATTTTTTACAGTGTAGCCATCGACTTGCTTTTTTTAATTGCCAAGGGCCATGGTTTCATGTAGAAGTCACCTACATCTTGAATTGTAAGAGTGAGTAAATTGACTGGAGTTTTTTGGGGTGAACTATCCCTTTAATGGATAGATTCGGTAAAACGTGTGTTAGGATACTATAAATAAACGATATAATTTCCGTTCCTTTATTGCGTAAGGCTTAAAATTGTACCTTGGCAGTACATCAAAGCTGTTTTATTCCGTTTACGCTTTTATGATTCATTCATTTTACATCCATCATCTAAACAAGTGTAGACACGGCAACCAGATACAACCACAACCGCGCAAGTCTTACTTGTAAGTGAGGTCTGTTTTGTCCCAGCGTCCTGGGAACAAATCAAAGCGTTTTCGTCGATGGCGGCCCCCAAGCAAACCTCCTTTGTGGGCTGAGAAATGAAGAGAGCTCCCCCCCTTCTGTGAGGGGTAGTCTGGAACTCCACAACGCGGCCTGTTCCAGAACTGGGTGTGTGGCTGCGCTCTCGTATTGCTAGAGTCTTCACTCAGGGTATCCTGAACATGATGAAGTCGACCCCGCTTCTTGAGGCCGTGGTGTTGGGTCTTCTGAGGCCACTCCTGTCAACACACACATATGCTGTCAATCAAATGGATATTTGACCTGAATACACCTTTATTTATGCACTGAAAGAAATTATTCATTGGATTTACTAAAAAAAAAAAAATTAAGGTAAGTGGTTGCAAACAATTTATAAGGGCTGAATTAAAACAAACAAATTAATTTGAGTATTACTACATTTAATTTGTTTGTTTAAATTCAGCCCATATAAATGGTTTGCAACCACTTAAAAAAAAAAATTGTAAATCCAATGAATAATTTTTTCAATGTAGATGCTACACAAGTATACAGTACGAGCCACCGGGGGGACCTTTTCTGTCAAAGAAGAAATAATGACGAGCAATATTAGATTTTCGTTTTTGCATTCTGTTCCTTTCCTTTAAAGCCATGCATTGTAACTCTTACTATGTAACCTTTAAATTAGTCAATTTATATAGACTTTCGGACATACAGATGCAAAGCAGCTTCTGTACATGTGACTTGTGAGAGAGTGAGAATGCACACTGGCATTTGGGTGTGTGCTACAACAGATTAATATACATAAAATATGTGAGATGAGGGAGGCGAGTTTGACTTTGCTAGTGTAAAATATCTGTCTTGGAGTATTTTATATTTAACACAGTTAAATACATCTTAAACTAGCATAAAAATTAATATATTACTATCGATTTCTGTATATTGGTCTATTGTTTTTAATAGGATAAATTGTTTAATTTATTTGGATGTTTTCTTAATTATTTCTTCTATCATTTGTAAAAAAAACATTATCATAATTGAGGCCACAACTGAGAGTTTTAACTCACTGTTGTTTGTTGACATTGAAATTGCACTGACTGAACAGATTAAGGGAATTGGGGTCTTTTCAGGATTTTTATTAGCACACTGACAGGGGTCCTATGTTTAGGGTATTAAATTACAACTAAAACTAAATTAGAAATAAACAGCGAAAGAGACATTTTAACAGATAAAATCACAAAACTAAATGATTAAAACTAAAACAAAAAGGTGAACTACTAATATAAAAAATACTATAAAACTCAAATTTCATTGACATGATATTGCAAAAATTATGTTAAAACGGTGATGTCATGCATGCATATTACATGTTCGATCTATAAGCATTTGACAACCATAACAACAATGGTGGAGTATAGGACTGAGTTTTTAGTAATTTCTTGGATCTGTGTGAATGAAGACCTTTTTGGCAATTGTTGTTGTATACGACAATTGAAAAGAAAACTCTCAATAATTCATTATTGCCATACCCTAAGTCATTGGTACCTGGTTGCTAGGGTAGTCCTTAGTGAATAAAAACTGTTAGTTTTAAGTTATCTCAGGGGCCCCAGGGAGAATTACTGAGGCCCCCTAGTGGGATCTGGCCCCCCAGTAAAGAACCACTTTTGTATGGTGTTCTGGGTGACTAGGAAGATGAATGTGCAAATAAGACCTTGCGGTATAAATGGGAGCAGTCAGATTATACTTATGCAACAGTTGGTTACTGATAATTTACAAGAAGCATTATCACAGTCAATTTCCTCAACCAAATTTCACGGAAACTGTTCTGTTAATGGACTGGGAGGTTAGCTGCCTCCAGGGGAAAGTCAGATTGCCCCAATTTCTCTCCGTCCCCTAACCTCAGTTCAATTCACTACTCCAGCTGTGCCAGTTTACAAACCTATCTCTCCCCCTTTTCCCTACTCTATACCTCTTTCTTTCTCTCTAATTTGGCTTGGTTAAGAGGCCAGGGGTGGTATGGGGTGAACTACTTTTTTTTTCAACGCTTTTAAAAATCCTTCCGTCTCTCATAGCCATAGGGAGTCTTTTAAAAGCTGTAATTTAAGCACAAGCTATATTTAGACTACCATAAAACATTTAGAAATATAAAGCAGGAAGTCTGAAAAGACTGAAAAGAAAAAAAAGCCACTTGTTTAAGCATTTCTATCATAGAGAGCAGGTAAGACCAACCATGTGGTGAAAAAAATGGCTTTAGAGTGGCTTAAAGTACACTCTCAGAGAAAAAGGTACACGGTGGTACAAATGATGTTCCTTAAGGAACAGTTTTGTACCTTTGTAAAAGTTGTACCTTATACTGAAAAGGTACAGAAAAGACCTCTTATGATACTGTTCTGTACCTTTTATGGTACAATTGAAATGAAGGTACACAATTGTTCTCATAAAAAAGGTACATAAGTGTTGGACAACTTCTTTATCACAATATCTATGAAAATAAATATTACTGGAAAGGCAAAGTGATTTTATGAATAATTTCCATATTAAAACATGAATCATCATTCAAAAGCATATTTTTAAAGAAACTCATAAGCATTAATTATTAAGTTCTATAATACAAAATAACTGGTAAAACAAAATTATAGGTATTGTAAACTAAACATTTAAGGAATTTTTAATAAACATTTGGTAAGCATTTTCTGATAAATATATTTTCATTATTGATATCCGCACCTTTTGGCGTTTGCTTTCCACTACACACGTGAGCTGGCAAAAGTCCTGCATATGCAAAGTGTTCATGCAGGCATTTTACTATGGTAAAACTGATCAAACACTGTGCATATCTCGTTACAATACTTTTGCATAATTCTATTTCTATTTTAAAATTAAGTAAATTAAATGAACTTTTAAGTGATTACAAAGGTATAGTGTGGAAATTGGAGAAAATGTTTTATATTGTACATGGGAGAATGTATTTCAGTAACATGTTTTGTGAAAAGTGTTGTGAAATGTAGAAAAATAGATCTTTTGATTTATGATAGAGTATTTTTTATTCTTTATTGTAAATGGAAAAGGTGCATTTACACAAAAATAAACTTGTTTAAAAAACATTGTTTAAAAATGTATTTGATGTTTTATACTTACTGAAAATAAATTGACAGATTTTGGATATAGCAAAATGTCTTTTAATAGTCCTTTAAGGAACACATTTGACACTGTTAAGTGTCTTGTCACTGTAGTGGAACCCTCATGGATCAGATTTGTACCTTTGATGAAGGTACAATATTGTATCCGCAGGTTTTAAAAACCAGAGGTACATTTTGGTTTCCCGTGGTACAAATCATGTCCTTAAAGGTAAGGTTGTCTTAAGGTACAAATCTGTTCCATAAAAAGGTACTGCCCCAGTGACATGGGTTTGTACCTTCTTTAGTACAACATTGTACCATTTCTTCTGAGAGTGTAGAGGCCACTTGTCAGTGTTCGTCCGTGTCTTCGTCATGTGATTTCTTTGTATTGTCTTTCCCGCCACCATCCCTTGTGTCTCATTAGCTTAATCATCCCTCCATCTATTTATACCCTTTCGTCTGTGTCCTTCATTTTCCGGTATTTTGATTCGTTGGGTTGTGTCAACCCTGTCCTGTCTACCCGTATCCAGTGTTTGTTATCAGTGAGTGTTTGTTATCAGTAAGTGTTTGTAAAATAAATCAGTTTGTTATTCCATTCCGTGTACCGTCTCCTCATGTCATCGTCTCCCGTCATCAAGATGTTACACCACTGATTCCATTCCGTGTACCGTCTCCTCATGTCATCGTCTCCCGTCATCAAGATGTTACACCACTGAT
>CAIGQW010052715.1:781938-798636 GCA_903798125.1 Danio choprae
TCTCCTCATGTCATCGTCTCCCGTCATCAAGATGTTACACCACTGATGTTTTCTTTAGATTATTGAATTTGTTTTAGACAAACAGCAATTCATTACAACAAAAATTCTGCAGATAATGGATTTAATCATACTAATAATACCATTGTAAAGTGGTCAGTGATCTAGGGAGTGTAACAAAGAATGAGTACTTGCGACATTACGTTAACCTTTGGATATATATTTTGTAGCATTTTAGCCCTGTCTAAAATCGCATTGGTTCAGAATCAGGTACTACATAACAGAGTTCTGCAGTGATTGCATAGTTTTGTTGTGAGATTTGTTTTTTGTGATAAACTTTACAAGTCAACACAATTTTTTGCATACATGTCACCAGTAGTTAAAAAAATTAAATCAATTACACCACAATTGAGGGGCGACACAGTGGCTCAGTGGTTAGCACTGCCGCTTCACAGCAATAAGGTCGCTGGTTCAAGTCCCGGTTGGGACAGTTGGCATTTCTGTGTGGAGTTTGCATGTTCTCCCCGTGTTGGCGTGGGTTTCCTCCGGGTGCTCCGGTTTCCCCCACAGAACAAAGACATGTGCTATAGGTGAAATGAATGTACTAAATTGGCCATAGTGTAGGAGTGTGAATGAGTGTGTATGGGTGTTTCCCAGTGCTGGGTTGTGGCTGGAAGGGCATCTGCTGTGTAAAACATATGTTAGATATGTTGGCGGATCATTCCTTCATGGTGGCCCCTGATGAATAAAGGGACTAAGCCAAAGGAAAATGAATGAATGACACCACAATTGAATGACTTAGGTGACACCACCACAAACTTTCTATCAACTCTTTCAGTCTATATTTAAAAAAAAGATTTTCATAAACTTTTAATTGGAGTGGCTTCCAACAGTGGATTACACAAGTAAACTATAAAGTAGTGGATTACCAAGCCAAGACCCATTTAGACACTTGTTATTAACTGTTTTCACAAGTAAAAGTGATTTATTTTATGTCAAAGAACATCTAAATTATTTCAGTTGTCTTATTTGTGTTTCTATGTCTATCTTTTTTCAATCTCTCTTTTGTATGTCTAGTTTTTATGATGTTGTGATGCACTATATTAGTAAAGTAAACTTGAAGTTGAACCACACCGAAGTTTGTTTGGGAATGAATAGAGATCCATATTTCCAGTGGTCCTAGTACACTGGTTTGGTGTACACCATGGTTCGCTGGCAGCATTAACACTTATTACAATGAACTACACTGAGATAGACAAACTACACATAGCAATAGTATCAATCAAACCAAACCTACTGAGTGTCAACACACCTTAAAGCGTGAAAAAAACTTGTGTTAAGACTTTATTCCAGTTAATTAATATTAATATTCCAGTTAATTTATTCCATTCCAATTAATATTGGTGGCCAGGTTGCTAGAATGCAAACTTGGTTCTGTGTTGTAGCCTTCAAAAATAACACCAAATATCAACTGATTGGCTTACAGAATATAGATTAAGAGACTTATTGCTTTTTTCTGGAAACTTGTCGCATCACATCTGGTTAAGACACGAGTGTAACTTAAGACAAATTCTAACAAATAAAAGGAATAACAACCAAATATTTGTGGGCAAGCCAAGACATAGTACCTTAGTAAAAATCCACTGACATGTGAACTTGATAGTGTTGCTAAAACATGACCCCACACCCCCGGCAATGAGGAACCGCACAAATTCCACAGATAGAAGTGAAGAATTCCCTGCACTTTATCTACTCTCAGTTTGTTTCTCTCAAATCTGCTGAGTGCGCATGGACTTTCCATGGGCTGAACCGTCATTAAATGGTCATATATGTTGAAAGCATGTAATTTAAGCAGTCTCTAAACAACCTGGAGACAGGCAGGTTTTTTTGTGCAACAGTCAAGACTGTTTATTGTAGAGCAGTCAAACCTCTCAGCGATGACAAACTGGCCTCAAGTCTACTTAAGGAGCGACAGAGGTGGAAGGAAAAAACACCCGGGTGTCTCAGGTTCAACAGGAGTCAAGGGTTAAAGGTTAAAACTTAAATCAACAAAACAAACCCCTTGGACCAAAGTTAACACGTATGCTTTCATTTCAAACCAAAACTTAGTAGACCGCCTATGCTTTTTCCTCTTTTTAATAGAACAGTTCTGTACAACAAGCACACAAATTAAATCAGTGTAATATTTAGTGAAAAGAAAAACTTACTAACCACATATTTTGAATGGTAGAGCACGTTTAAACTCAGTGACCCTATTTTATAACCAGGTTTTTAGTATGCTTGTGTTTTATAAGTGACAGAGGTGCAAACAAGATGGCTCAGGTTGCTGATCTAATAACACATAAGTGCTTATTAGCAGCTGAAACTGCTGTAAGCAAAGACTCAAAGCCAAGTCTAGAAAAGAACAGCATGCAGCCAGAGCAATTTTCTTAACAATCAATCTATCTTTAGGTGAAATACTACTCCAGAATTGTGGTGACTCTAAAAGCAAAATGAACCAAAACAGGCTGATGTTTGCATGGAACACAACATGAGGGTTTTTACAAATCTTATTGTTTAAATTTTTTTATACAACCAACTCCATCGTACTGCGAAAATGGAGAAAACAAATAGGGTGAAGCAGTGGAAAATGTAAACTAACCAATAATCTCTCAACTGTGATGACAAAAATGTCTAAACTTGCAGAATACAATAAATGGAACTGTTTACATGTTTACACTGCTTACACAAAGTACATGTTAATAGTATACAAATTAGTTTTTGAGATAAATTTTGCAGAATTCACAAATGACAGTCAAAACGAAACATAAAGGTCCCAGGCCTGGTCCAATCTCTCTGGGGGACTCAAGACTGATGTGGCCCTGCTCCACTCCCACATCTATCGGCCCCATCCCACTCATCACATTCACTAATTCAGAAATTATAATGTTTCTGTAACATTGAGGGAGTGTGCTGGGAATTTTTGTACTTGTAACATTATTTAGTTGCAACAGCATTCACCCCAACCTGCACACATCTCATCTGAACAAAAGCGCAAATCAACCAGACCTTTTCTCAACCAGACATTCCTCAAGTCTGAGCCTATTTTACAGCATCCAGCTGCATGCAGTGAAACACGAAAAATGGATGTCCATTCAGAGGCTCACAAAATTTCTTCTGAATCACCACTGCGGTCACACGTGTTCCATGTAAGACAAAGGTCTTTCTCTTCAAACCTCATCATGCCGTGACGTTTTTATGATGCCTTCCTGACAGATATATGCCTCTCATCAACCGAGAAACAAAAACACCTTGGAATTATTTCACCTCAAGCAGTAGTCACGCATTTACACAATCAAACATCAGGCATTTGTGCCTGTGGGGAGATTTGACATGTTCTAAACTATACAGAAGAGCTATTAGTTCAACATCTAGGAATTATATTAATTTATTTAGAAGAATCCAGGCTGTGATTCTGCATGTATATGACATGTTGCTCAAGTTTGCCATCATAAACAGGAACAAATCACTGTTTTCACAACATGTGCATTTGTAGTTCAATAGGTCAGTGGGTAAAACTTTAGCATGACACAGTATGCTATGCTACAACAAAACACAGGGATCCTAAGCCGATGACAAGCCTTTGGGGGAAATCCAGAAGAGCTGACATGTCAGTGCAGGAAAAAGGTTTGGAGAGCGTTGGTGTGCCTGGCGCGGTGCCATCTCCATAGGGTTCCTAAGGATAACCTCTTTGTTAAGAGCAAAATCTTTCTCTGTAGGGCATCCGGATGATGTCAGTGACTCCTGTCAGATCCCTTACATTCATCAGCTCAGCCGGCACCAGTAGAATCGCGCATTTTCAAAACACACTCAAATCCCTCAACATTTGGAGGAGTGTTTACTACTGACTCAGCAAGTCCCAAAAACACAGCCAAAAGCACTTCCTTTCATCCTGCTTTTCTGGCTTGGCTTTTTATTTCCAGTGCAACTCTCATCCAAACATCCTGGCTGGGTCTCATTGTCTCTCACAAACATGCCTTTGTCAAGAGAAAAATTACAAACAAGAAATTCCAGCCTGTTACATAGGCATTTTCTGGCACATTAAAGTAGGCCACAACCAGAGATAAAGAATGAACGTACCAGAGGAAATTGGACTAGGATAAATATTTATCCTCAAAAACCTCCAGAGACCTGCATTCTTTGGGGTTGTATACACAAGTTAAGTGATTACACTAAAAAGGATGATTGTTTAGTGAGAACTAGACAGAGATGATGTTGATGGAAGATGTTCAGAAAGTGTGTAAGTGCGTCCAAGGTAGACGATTATTGTCTAAATCCAATCAAGTCAGGGTAAGAAGGGAAATACTATTGCTTATGAATGTTTTAATGGTTTCCACTTGTCACCTTTTTTCACTTCCAGATGGAACAGCTTGGTAATCTCACTATAAATGTCTACTGCGCTGTAATGTTTGATGCATTGCCAGGAGCAACACTCAACTTGAAATAAGGAGCGTTTTAAGGAGCGTAAGTTCTTTTGTCTCCTAATTTCTGTAGAGATAGGAAACAGCTGTTAGGGGGTTCTAGATCTTAAGATCAGGTGACTGGAAAGATGGTGGTTTGAATCAGAACCAGGTACGTCAAGGTTTCTAGTGTCAGTCATGCTCTTGTTTGTCCCTACAGGCAAGAAACCTAAACCAAACGGCTCCACGGGTGGTGCATCGCAACTGACCCCGACCTGTACACTCCACCCACTCTAACCTTGTGTGTTCTTTCCTCTGATGTGTTCAGATTGGGTCATAAGGATAACCCAAACTGAATAATTGGTGCTGATTTACAAGGGTGCATAGAATGGGTAAGACCTTTTCCTTTACTTTCTTAAAGTTTCACAAAAATGTTGTTGTTTTTTTTGTACAGTTAAAATTTTATTCACAATTTAAAAAAACTTCTTTTTAAATCCAATTTGATTATTGATTTTTAAATAAAAAAATAAATAAAAAGTTGAGGGGTCTAGGGTTTATAGCCTTGTAGGCCTTATAAATGGACAGAGGCATAATATGTAGATTGATGGAAGGACAAATGAATGTACAAATTGTACAATAATGGATGAAAGGATGGATACATTAATTAATGAATGGTAAATAGATGGATGGATGGATGGATGGATGGATGGATGGATGGATAAACAAATCCCAGAATAATAAATTGATGGAAGGATGGATGAAAGAAGAAAAATGGATGGATACAACTAATCAACAAATGATAAATGGATGAAGAGATAGACAAACAAATGAATGCACAATAGATGTATGGATGGAAAGACAGACGAATGAACAAACAATGGATAACTGAACAATAAATGAATGGATGGATCCCAACACATGATGCTGCAAGGATTTTAGTTTATGCACATCCTAACAGGCAGACATACAGACAGATAGATAGATAGATAGATAGATAGATAGATAGATAGATAGATAGATAGATAGATAGATAGATAGATAGATAGATAGATAGATTAAAAAACTTGTAAATTCAATGTAAATGTTCAATTTAACTTTGCATATTGTGTCCCCAATTCAATTCCAATTTAAACAAATGATTTTAAAGGGCATTCAACATTAAGCATATCCCTGGAATTGCACATTAGCCTTGCTTGGCCAGTGTGTTGATTGAGCTGAAAAATGCTTTGGCAGTCTTCATGGAGTTTGTGAAGCATGAACAATGCCTTAACGAAGGACATTAGCTTTTCTTTTCTTAAGGGGTCAACAAATGCTGTGGTAGCTATCAGGATCCTTCCATTTTCCCCTCAGTCAGCAAACACAGTGTTTGTTATCCTGCTCAGCGTGCCAGATGACTTGCCTCTGCCTGCATAATCTCCTGCTCTGGCTTTGTCAACATTCAGGAACAAATTGACAGCACATGCTCCGCGTCAGACTTGCCTTTCTACATCCAAACATGAACACATGAAAAACGTCTGGAGCTGGTTTGAACACAGGTGCCATTCTTTTATGATTGGTGAAGACAAACATACATATAATAAAATTAAGCTGCTCTTTATAGACACTTGCTTTTACAGCATGCAATGTTTCATTGTCTTATTGTGGTAATTCTTTGTGTGATGTGGCAATTCAGAGCTCTGAAAGAAGTTGTTCTCCACTTTGTTACAACTACTTGTTTCTCCCCTTCCATTCAAAGTTTCAAACAGATACATGTTTTTTTTAGCCTGATATTTTCCCTGACAAAATCTCTGTATGGATCTTTGCCAACTGGGTTACAACAGCCATCTGTAGTTCTTCTTTGTCAGCTTTCTCTAAGCCCTACTAACCCTTTCTTTGCTTGTACAGAACAACGTTTTATCGCCCGATATTATTTCTACGACAATTAGCATCATGTAAACCATAAGATCATAAGTATATTTAAAACAAAAACAAACAATTCAATAAAAATATTGAGACAACAAACTTTGGTGTTGCCTTGAGGAAGTTTTTTTTTAAATTCTCAAGGTTATTGTTAGCATTTGCTGTTCTCATGCTAACATATTTTAACACATTGCTAGCATGTTTATAACCAATTTTATAACATTGTTGGCATTTTACTAACACATTGGTAACATTTTAACATCTCTGACATGTTAGTAACACATTTAACACTCTGCTAGCATGTTTTACCATGTTGCTAACTTGTTTTAGTTTTACCATGCTCTTTAGAACTTCAGTTATGATGTAATATATTGCTGGTGTGTTTCTGGCAGGTTTTAGAACACTGCTATAGCATACATTGATAACATGTTTACCCACATTGCTTCTGTAAAGTACATGGTCAGCCTCTTTTTGCTAACTTAGTACTTTTAAGGATTTGCTGATACTGACGGATCACTAGCAAGGTCTGATTTAGGTTTAGTTGTTATGGATTAAAAGTTCCAGTAGGAGTTAGATTCAGAAAGTGTATAGTCTTAGAAGTAATAGGCAAATTAACAACAGTTTTTCGAGTTTCTTGATGCCAACATAAATAGGCAACTTGTACAGAATTATGTTTTATATATATGAATTTAAAGACTTGAAACTAAAAACATAATGCAAACTGAATTCATTTGACAGACACTGCTGAAAAAATGCTGTATTTTTTACAAATCCCCTAAAACTAAAAAGACATTGTCTACTAAGATGCATCAATTAATGAACATTAATTCTATAAATACACATTTAATATGCCAAATTCACTTTCAGAATTTCTTAGACCATTATACATTATGCAATTATGTGTTGTTTTGGAGTCTGTAAGAGGCACCTTCATACACAAATAACTGCCTTTCACTTACTGGCCAGCAAGGCTGTTACTATTTCATACCCTGCTAGTGTACTTAGTGACCCAAGCACACTGCCTGGAAAAAAAAGTGCAACCCTTAAACAAATGCAACAATGCCAATTGCCCTCTAACCAAACAAATAAATAAAAACTAACCATTAAAAATTATATGTGTCCCTAAGAGTTGCAATAAATTTCAGTGCTGATGTAAATTTTACGTCATAAATACTGAGGTACTGCTTTTTTTTCCTCATATGCACAGGTTTTGTTTATTGTTTATTTGTGTAGAATATTAGGCTATATAACAGGTGAATGGCAATGAACCGTGCAAGTTGCATGCAATTTTGAACTTCATCATCACCTGTTAATGCTACTGTAATAAACAATAACAATTGTTGGTTTAAAGAGGGGTTATAAATAAAATTTAAATATCAACCCAGCGGTTGGATTTGTACACAAGATATAATTTAGGGTTTAGATAACCTTGCATTTTGTACGCATGCATGTACAAATCTTTATTTCAAGTTACTATTGTCTAATTCGCTAAACGAAAGTATATGTAAAGGCACTCACCGCAGCAGGTCTGTACCTGTGGCTGTTTCCGTCTGGTACAGGTAGGGAATGGATGCACACTATGCAGTAGAAGAGCGCAGTGAGGAGCTGTGCAGATCGCATGATGACGGAGAGCCGCACGCAGACGCAGCACCTGCGCGCGAGCCGCTTCACTGTACGAGCTTTACTGTGACCCGGCGCAGGCAAGCCGACGGATTTTATACTCTCTGATTTCTTTGTTCTCTTTTCTTCAAATTACACTTTGCTTTCAGGGGCTGGAGCGGCAAGTTCACCGGCAGTCACGTGATCCAGCCCTCCATTCCTCTGGCGAGAGGGGCGACGGTGGGCAGAGAGCAGGATTGCCTTTCTTTCAGTGGGTTAGTAGAGGTATGGATCTGTTTTCGCAAACAGTTGGAGAAGTTGATGATGTGCCGTTGTCATTGTTATGATGAATACGTGCAAGTTAGCCGTTGTTGTTGTTTTTTCTAGTTTTATGTATTTGTTTAGGAATGTATGGCTATTTCTGAAGTGCACCTGTTTCATAAACCCTCATGTTCTGTGTATCACATTAATCTGCAGATTAATACATTAATACCGATTTTACGCATAAAACTGAATATGTACAGAAAAAAACTTAATGTATAATGTTTCCAAAAAGTAAATATGAATTATATACAGTACAACTATGTTTAAAATGTTACATTTGAAATGAAAATGTTTTAATATAGTAATATACTGTGTAAAATTAACATATAAATGATTAATTATTATATAAATTATTGATAGTATATATCATACATGCAATCAATGTGTACTGTGTATATATGTATACATTTATAGAATTATTGTGTAGTAATGTGTAAAGTGTACAATAAATGTATAAAAAGGCACATTAAATATGTGAAAAAAATCTGGAAATAACTTAAATTTATGAAAAAGCCAGGTAGCAGGCGTGGAAAGCTAAAGAAAGCAAAGTGATGCCAAGGTTTTAACATGCCGGGATACATTTTTATTAAATTGTTGTCCACTTAGAATTTAATTACAGCCAATTACTAAAAGAATGTTGAAGCAAAATAAGATGCTAATTACTATTACCGTACTATTAACAGCAGAACATACATATAAAATGCACCAGTGGAGACGCAGCATGCAAGGTTTACCTGAATCAAACCCAGACTGGCTTTCTCGGGTTGAAACAAAGGCTGTGTTCTGGATTTGGCACTGTTCAGAAAGTGGCACGCTTGATTTATCCACCTGACCCAAAAGCACCTGACAATGAGAAGACACATTTCTCAGATGCCTCTGGTTAAAGCGCATGAACAGTATCATTAGTGCTGAGTCTATTGTTGAGGAAATTGCCCGCTCGGGAAGCATCTGTAAATTAAAGGGTCTTCGCTGATCTCCTTTGAACAGCATCAGTCCTGCTTGTCAAGGATGCTTCGGTTTTGCGGAAACGTTTTGATTTGTTTCACAGTTCTCATGCGTCTATTTGTGTTTTTACATTGTTTGAATTAATCTTGAAAATAGTTATAATAAAAAGGCTGTGTGTGCATACATATAGTAATATAATGATTTATTGCATGTTTAGTGTCTAGACAGAAGCCGACTGACTCATTTTGACTGGAATTCTTCATGTCTTGTGGCTACTTTGTTCATTTGTTTGCTGTGTACAGCTTAAAAACAATACATGGCCCCACATAAAAATCTGATATATGGCAATATATGCAAATGACATATATTAGACACAAGTTTTGGGTTTGGATTTCACATATAGAAAATATGTCATATGTGCATCACATATTTTTATTAATTAAATTTCCTTCGGCTTAGTCTCTTTGTTCACCACAGCAGAATGAACCACCGACTTATCCACTATAGGTTTTACACAGCGGATGCCCTTCCAACTGCAACCAAGTACTGGGAAACAGACAAACACAATCATTTACATACATACACTACAGCCAATTTAGTTTATTCAATTCACCTATACCACATGTCTTTGGACTGTAGGGGAAAACCCAGAGGAAACCCACATGAACACAGGGAGAACTCCTCACAGAAATGCCAACTGACCCAGCCGGGACTTGAACCAGCAACCTTCTTGCTGTGAGGTGACAGTGCTAACCACTGAGCCACCGTGTCACCCCACGTCATTTATTTTGAATGGCAAAAATGGCCACACTGTAAAAAATCGATGTGTGTTGAGACAACAAATAAGGAATTAAGTCAACTTATTCATTTGTACAAAATTAGGTGGATTGAAAATAAAACAATTAAGTTGTCCCCACTAAAAAAGCCTCAAGAATTGTGTTGTTTCAGCTCAGTTTAAATAAGTAAATATGAACACTGTTAAAAATTCCCTGTAGAATCTACAGTAACTTACTGGCAGCAGTAACTTACTGTAAATCAATTACAGCAAAATACTTTATTTACATTATATACATCAGCATTTATCTTGCTGTATATGTATTTACAGAATTATATGTATATTTTTGCTGTAAAATTCATTCATTCATTCATTTCCTTTTCGTCTTAGTCCCTTTATTAACCAGAAGTGTCGCCACAGCATAATGAACCGCCAACTTATCTAGTGCATGTTTTACACAGCAGATGCCCTTCCAACTGCAACCCATCACTGGGAAACACCCATACACACTCATTAACACACATACACTACGGACAATTTAGCTTACCCAATTCACCTATAGCGCATGTCTTTGGACTGGAGGAAACCGGAGCACCCGGAGGAAACCCACCCGAACACGGGGAGAACATGCAAACTCCACACAGAAATGCCAACTGACCCAGCCGAGGCTCGAACCAGAGACCTTCTTGCTGTGAGGTGACAGTGCTACCCACTGCGCCACCGTGAGGCCCCAAATATGCACATACATGTTCAAATATATTAGATATGATTAAATTGTAAATTACACAGTATTTAACCATAATATAAACACATATACGACATATATTTTATATATGTAAAATCCAAATATAAACTTGTATCTCATATGTGTAATTTGCATATATTTCTGAGTATCATTTTTTTCTAAATGCGGCCACTGAAAACAATCTATCTTGACTTTCCTTCTCAGGCTTTTGGCAGTTTTTCATTATGTTTTTATATAACCACTATATCACAGCTGAGATGGAGGAGAGAAAGCGCTGAAACTACATCTATATCCCGTTTTTTTAACTCCTGCCAAATGAGTCAGACCTTTGTTTTGTCTTTGTCACGCCAACAAAGAGCTTTGCTTAATTTTGCTCCACGCATTTGGCTCAAAACCAAAAAGAAATAAAAACAAATCTTGCTATCTAAAGCAGTTTTTTCGTAAGAGGGGGCTGATGATGGGTTTTCAATATAGCTTTGTAAGCATGCATGCAAGCTTTTTTTGATTAAGATTTCAAACCAGATTCTAACTTCTAAACCTCACTGGAGCTCATCATAAAAGGTTTGATTTAGATTCAATTTGTTGAGAATTGCAAGCTATTTCAGATATAAGCAAGTTACTTTTGTTCCCCATGTTTCCCATGTCTCTAAATCAATCAGAGGCATTGGTTTATTTATTTTTTTAATAAGTTCAGTTTTATGTAAAACACAAAGCCTCCAATCATTCTAAAACATTTTAGCACCATCCTGTGGATAAATAGTCTGTTACACAGCTGTTTGTTGCTCTCAAATATCAAAGTCTTTTAAATATAACATTTACTGTACACTTCACAAAAGTTTTTTTAAGTGTATCTTTGAGAAACCTAAAATGGGTCTTTTATGGCATCATTGTTTTTATTGCTACTGATGGTTACATGGAGACCCTTTGAAGGGGTAGTTCACCCAAAAATACAATTCTGTCATCATTTGCTCATTCTTTCAAACCTGTTTGAGTTTCTTCTTCTGTTGAACACAAAGGAATATCTGTTGAGGAATGTTGGAAATAAGCAGCCATTGATTTCCGTAGTATTTTTAATTCTTTCTATGGATGTGGATGGGTGCTTGTTATTTTTCCAACATTCTTCAGAATATTTTGTTTTGTTTTCAACAGAGGAAAACAATTCATAAAAGATTCGAACCACCTGCACTCAAAAACTGATGTTGACTGTTTGTTAATAAACTACTTATTTAAAATGAGCTGAAAAAACACAATTATTGAGTTTTTTGCAACAACATTATTGTTTTATGTTTAATCCACTTAAATCTGTAAAACTTAACACGTTAACTTAATTCCTTTGTGTTGTCCCAACACAGATCGATTGTGTGGAACCTAACATTTAGTGTGTGAGTGTGAGGAAAGTTTTTTTTTTCCCTTTTTGGATGAACTGTTCCTTACACATGCAACCTTTGCATTGCACAAAATATTCATTTGGGGAAAATATTCTTTAAAATTATCTTCAAATTGGGGAAAAGAATTTACTCAAAAAAACTCAAAAGGTTTCTTAAATAGAATAAGACCCCATTTTGCATGCTTTATTTTGTTTTGTTTACTTCTGTAGCAAATTAACATAACAAGTGGATTGAAAGAGACTATGCTACACCATTTGAACTCCATTTGTCAGCTGAATTTACATACAATAAAATATATATACCACAAATTACGATTCTTTTATGGCATTGATGTTTCCATTGAGAACATTTAAAACCAATAAACCCTTTGACGAAACGTACCTTTAGAATAATCAAATGTTTTTGAAATTACGGGGAAAAAAGTTCTTTGGGAACTCAAAATGGCTGCTCTATGGCATAAAAACTCAAAATTCTGTTATCATTAACTCACCCTTCACTTAACACAAGGCTGTTTGAGTTTCTTTTTTCTGCCGAACCTAAAAGAAGATATTTCAAAGAAAGCTGGAAACCTGCAACCATTGACTTCCGTATAGTATTTGTTTTTCCTACAATGGAGGTCAATGATTACCAGTTTTCAGCTTTCTTACAAATTGCTTTGTTTAGGTTCAAAAGGAAGAAAAAACCTTCACATTTTCTTTTTTGGGGTAAAATATGCCTTTTTTTCATCAGTGGTCTTTTTACATTTCACAAATAAGTTTATTAATAGTGGGAAAAGTTTATTTAAATTCAAAAATATTTTATAAAAATTCTGAAAAGTTCTTCAGGGAACTCAGAATGCTTCTTCTATAGCATTGCTGTGAAACCCGCTCTGAGACCTTTATTTTTACGACTGAAGCCAGTGTTTAGTAACCCTTTGGCACCACCAGAGGGACCAACCACAACAAAGCAAATGAGCCAAACGTATAATCAATTATGTCTTCCGATAGCTGTTGGGAAACAAAGGAAGACTGTCCAGACTTCCTCCACAAAAAATCCATCAATCTCTCTTAGCTTTAGTGCAGAGAAGCACAATGACTCATCTCAAATAACAGGGTCACTTCTAAACGAAACCCCCTTCAGATGAGGCCGAAAAACATTTTATTTTTCTCATATTTCTGTCAGGTACGTGAAAAAAAAAGAAAGTAAAAAGCACAGATAGTGAATTCATATCTGTTTGCAGTGTCAGCTCAGTGCGAACGCAGTATACCATGTCAATAGACGCTACCACATCTACTAAAGATACGTCTACCTTAACAGCACCTAATATTTACCTCAGACTCACTCACACTTTACTGCGAGCTCTGTGATATGAACAGGCCTCTTTTTGCTGTTAAATCTCTGCTACTGGACATCCTAAAAGCATGTTTACGACAGGATGTATCAAAGTACACTGTAAAAAAATATCTGTTAATTAACAGTTCCCGTATATCGTGTTTTTCGTTTATTTTTTTTATTGCATTATGGGACCTTGATCTCTGCTCTGTCGACTTTTGATGTTGAAAATTCAACTCTGCAGTTTAACAAAGGGACTTTTGTTGACATTTTAGTAGTTCTAAAAATAATATAATGGATAAGAAATAATATATAGAGAAATAAATCTGTAAAATAACAGAAAATGTACTGGCAGTTTATTACAAGAGTTTTGTAGAGTAATATACAACACCAACCCAGATAATATATCACTTTAAACTATTGAAAATGTTAATAAAAGTCACTTTTTCCAACTTTTTTAAGGTTAAATGTTGTTAGAGGAAAGATCAAGGTCTCATAATGCGATTCAACAGCATGAATAAACGAGGAAAAATAAAACATGAATCCCAAAATATGAAAAACTGCTAATTTACAGATATTTTTTAGTGTAAGCAAATAGGAAAATCCTGCTTTTTTCACCCCTTTTTTATGCATTGCTTTTGGCTGTAAAAAAATAGGCATGTCCGCTCTCTTTCTTATCATCACACCTGCAAAAGTCTAAGTCAGCATGTGCAAGCGGTCATTAGGAAGGAGATCTTTAGGCTTCCCATCATTGCATTAAGCTGTGGCTGAATCACATAATCATTGATCCATTTAAGAAAGTGAGTGTCTAAAGATGCAAATTATGCCATTGAACAAGCTGTCACAAACATTTAAGCACATTTCCGATATCGACTATTAGCTCATAATGCAACCCAAGCCTTTGACGTTTACAAGTAAATGGAAGACAAATGTGTCTTTTGACATGCAACACTTGAACTCCTTTTTTTACAAGGTGTCTGGTAACACTTATTTTTTCGCCCTTACTTGACTTACACTCTTTTTTTGTGTGTGTGCTCCTATAAATGTAGTCAAAATGGATGAATTGTTAGAGGCGTGCTTTTGGTTCTTGCCAGGAGTGGATAGACGTGTTTTTATGGTAAAAGAGAGGCTTGAAGAGGCATGATGGGAGATCTGCTGTGTGCTGTCAATGATTCATGTATCGTAAAAAACATATGATCTGAATTCATACTTCTGCAGCTGGTTCTCCTCCACAATGATTATGGTTTGTCTATACAAGACCTGAAATGACACTACGCAAAATGTAAAACATGTGGGAGTATAACATACCAGTTACAGTATTCAAAGGTTTAGGGTCATTACAGGGTCATTTTCTTTTATTTTTTTATATTTGTATTTTTAATCTTTTTAATAGGCAGAGGTTGGGGAATTGTTTTTTATGTCATTATAGGGTAATTTTTTATAAATAATAATAATAATAATTATTAATGGGCCTCACGGTGGCGCAGTGGGTAGCACAATCGCCTCACAGCAAGAAGGTCGCTGGTTCAAGCCTCGGCTGGGTCAGTTGACATTTCTGTGTGGAGTTTGCATGTTCTCCTCATGTTGGCGTGGGTTTCCTCCGGGTGCTCCAGTTTCCCCCACAAGTCCAAAGACATGCGGTTTAGGTGAATTGGATAAGCTAAATTGTCCGTAGTGTATGTGTGTGAATGAGTGTGTATGGATGTTTCCCAGGGATGGGTTGCAGCTGGAAGGGCATCCGCTGCGTAAAACATATGCTGGATAAATTGGCGGTTCATTCCGCTGTGGCATTCTGCTGTGGCCCAGATTAATAAAGGGACTAAGCCGAAAAGAAAATCAATGAATGAATTATTATGAATAGGCAGAGGTTGGAGATAGGCAGAGGTTGGAGATACGTCATAAGATGGCGCCGCGGATGGCTGCCTCGGCGTGGAGCGCTTCAGTTTTTGTAGTAATTTTGTTAATTTGTCCTGTTTTATGTTTGTCTTACGCGATCAGTTACACCAGGGACGAACTGCTAAACATTCGGCAGTGCACATCATTTAATCACCAACCGGTTTTTGATTTTTCTGGCGTTTTGCGGAACATTGTTGTCGGCGGAGTAGCGGCACTGTGGAAACGCTACAAGACGCGCAGGCGTGGGAAGCGAGCCGGCGCGCTCGTCAGGCTCAGACAACGCGGCTTTAGAACGCCGCTGCCTAGCATCCATCTGGCGAATGTCCGCTCTCTTCCTAACAAAATGGACGAACTACTTCTGCTCGCACACAATAACAAGGACTTTACCAACTCTGCTGCTCTGTGTTTCACGGAAACCTGGCTGAACGAAGCCATTCCGGACAGCGCGCTTCACATACCGGACTTTCAGCTGTTCAGAGCGGATCGCGATACGGCATCAACGGGCAAAACACGCGGCGGTGGAATATGCTTTTACATCAACAGAAGGTGGTGTACAGATGTAACTGTGTTAAAGAAGATGTGCTGTCCTGATGTGGAAGTGCTTTTCATTAACTGTAAGCCATTCTACTCGCCGCGAGAGTTTTCCTCGTGCATTCTCATCAGTGTTTATATTCCACCACAAGCACACGTGAGTACTGCACTGCAACAGCTGGCTGATCTGATCACAGAGACAGAACAACAACACCCGGACTCTGTTTTTATCATTCTCGGTGACTTTAATCAGGCTAAACTCACACATGAGCTGCCTAAATTCAAACAGCATATTACATGCCCTACCAGAGACAATAATATTTTGGACCATTGTTACACAACAATAAAGGATGCATATCGCTCCGTCGCCAGAGCAGCTCTAGGACTCTCCGACCACTGCCTGGTTCATCTTCTACCAACTTACAGGCAAAAACTTAAAACTGCTAAGCCAGTATTAAGGACTGTTAAGAGATGGACCAACGACACAGAACAGGACTTACAAGCTTGTTTTGAATGCACTGACTGGAGTGTTTTTGAAGCTGCTGCCACCGACCTGGACGAGCTCACAGAGACTGTAACATCATACATCAGTTTCTGTGAGGAGTTATGCATCCCTACCAGGACTTATTTATCATTTAACAATGATAAACCATGGTTCACATCAAAACTTAGACAGCTTCGTCAGGCCAAAGAGGATGCCTACAGGAGTGGGGACAGGGTCCTGTACAATCAGGCCAGGAACACACTGACAAAGGAGATTGGTGTGGCTAAGAAGAGCTATGCCAAAAAGCTGGAAAACCAGTTTTCTGCCAACGACCCTGCAACAGTGTGGAAAGGCCTGAAGGACAT
>CAIGQW010052715.1:799036-829169 GCA_903798125.1 Danio choprae
GACCTCTGCTGGACCCTCTGCAGTTTGCCTATAGATCAAACCGGTCTGTGGATGATGCAGTCAACATGGGACTGCATTATACCCTACAACATCTAGACAAACCAGGGAACTACGCAAGGATTCTGTTCGTGGACTTCAGCTCTGCCTTCAACACCATTGTCCCATCATTGCTCGAGTACAAACTGACCCAGCTCTCTGTTCCTAGCTCTGTCTGTCAATGGATCACCAGCTTTCTGACAGATAGACAACAGCTAGTCAGAATGGGCAAAATTACATCCGACAGCCGCAGCATCAGCACCGGCGCCCCCCAGGGATGTGTCCTCTCCCCACTACTCTTCTCTTTATACACCAACGACTGCACTGCAAAAGACCCCTCCATTAAGCTCCTGAAGTTTGCAGATGACACTACTGTTATCGGCCTCATCCGGAACGGCGACGAGTCTGCATACCGACAGGAGGTGGAGCGGCTGGCTTTATGGTGCAGATGCAATAACCTGGAGCTGAACACGCTCAAAACGGTGGAGATGATAGTGGACTTTAGAAGAACCCGCCCGGCACTCCCCCCACTCACCATCATGAACAGCACTGTGGCTGCAGTAGAGTCATTCAGGTTCCTGGGCACCACCATCTCTCAGGATCTGAAGTGGGACATTCACATAGACTCTATTGTGAAGAAAGCCCAGCAGAGACTGTACTTCCTCCGTCAGCTGAGGAAGTTCAACCTGCCCCAGGAGCTGCTCGTACAGTTCTACTCAGCGGTCATCCAATCCATCCTCTGCACTTCAATCACCGTCTGGTTCGGCTCAGCTGCCAAAACCGACCTCCGCAGACTACAGCGAATAGTTCGGACAGCTGAACGAATCACTGGCACTACCCTTCCTACACTTCAAGAACTGTACTCTTCCAGAGTGAGTAAAAGGGCTCACAAAATCACTCTGGACCCCTCACACCCAGCGCACTTCCTGTTTGAACTGTTACCGTCTGGTCGGCGCTACAGAGCACCAAGCACAAAAACAGCCAGACACAGGAAAAGTTTCTTTCCTCAGGCCATCTACCTCATGAACAGTTAAACATTCTACTACTGTGCAATAAATGTGCAATACTTTCTCATACGCACTCGCACACAGCACCTTATAACAACTTACAGTGCAATACTTTCTCATACGCACTCGCACACAGCACCTTATAACAACTTACAGTGCAATACTTTCTCATACGCACTCGTACACAGCACCTTATAACAACTTACAGTGCAATACTTCTTCTACGCAGTTGTACACAGCACCTTATAACTTGTCTGTACATACAATTCATCATCCAGAGATTTTTGTCTGATTGCATCTCTGTTTAATGTGTGTCGTCTTTTTCATATTTATTTCGTGTTGTCACTTGTCACTTTATGTACACTGGAAGCTTCTGTAGCCAAAACAAATTCCTTGTGAGTGTAAGCACACTTGGCAATAAAAACCCATTCTGATTCTGATTCTGATTCTGATTTTTTTAAGGTTAGGGTCATTTTTTTATTAGTTATTATTATTGTTATTATTATTATTATTATTATTATTATTATTATTATTATTATTAATAGGCAGAGTTTGGGGATTTTTATCAGGTTAGGGTCATTAAAGGGTCATTAAAGGGTTATTTTTTATTTATTATCATTATTATTATTATTATTATTATTATTATTATTATTATTATTATTAACAGGCAGAGGTTGGGGATTTAGGGTGATTATAGGTTTTTTATTTATTTATTATTATTACTATTATTATTATTATTATTATTATTATTATTATAATTATTAATAATAATTATAATAATAATAATAATAATATTAGGCAGAGGTTGGGGAATTTTTTTAAGTTTAGGGTCAATATAGGGTAATTTTTTAAATTATTATTATTATTATTAATAGGAAGATGTTGGGAAATGATTTTATTCAGCAATTAAAATGCATTAATTTGATCATATTTGACGGTAAATAATTTACTTATTTATGAAAATTTGTTCTTTAAATAAATTATATTTAAATAAATAAATTAAATACATTTAAAATTTCAGAGAATCCTGAATTTTTTCAATCAATTAAACACTAATATTCTGAAACTTTCATATTGCAATTTAATTATGAATAAAGTGAATAAATTACACTTAAAAATATTAAAATAGTTCAAGTCAAGCCTTGGTGACAAAAAGAGAATTTTTTCAGTTCCTTTTACTGTTTACATCTGTAAACAATTGTAACAAATTGCCCCATATAGTGACAACTATTAGGACATGGCATCACAACAGATTGCTTTTTTAAAGTGAACTGTAATCATTTTTTTTCCAGGGGCCGATATGCACTTAATAAAATAAAACAATAGGAATAGCAGTGAAAAGTGAACTAGCCTCAGTCTTCTTAATTATGCAGTATATTTAAATAAGCTCTCAGTCTATGTGCACTAAAATTAGATTTTCCTCAGGTGCAATCCTTCTAGAATCTGAGCTCATGTACGTAATTATCCCTCAGACAAAGTTCAAAGAAGAAAGACAGTCAGGCTTAGTGGCTTGTTATAGTTTCCCTTCTAAATTAAATCTTTTATAACAAAAAAGAAAAAAGAAAGAAAAAAAACACTCAAATCATTGTGAAATTTGATTACAGAGAAGAATGAACTTGTGTGTCTGCATGCGGTTATAGGTGGGTTAAACGGGTGTTACTGATTGAGACGAGTACTTTGTTTCAGTGCCAAATGTTGAAAGAATTTTTATATTTTAGGAGTGCAGCTCTTAACGTTTCAATGGGTTTGTAACAGGTGGCTATCACTAATGACGCTTATGGAGCGAAAGTTAACAGTGGAAAAAGATCATACAGCCAAAACTACCTGAAGCCTATCTTTTCTTTGCGTGAGCCCCATGGGACTTTTCAATAATAAGGAATCCTGTGAGGAAATTACAATGCTGGAACCTTCACATCCCACCAGGATCATGAACCTTTGGGGAAAGAATGGCATTCAGAAGCCTCTAATGAACAAGTCAACAAAAGACTTGCTTCTATGTTTTCCTCATAAGACTATGTCTTGCTGCATATACACTCATATATAAAATGACGTTGGCTTGGTTTGTTCAATCTACTTACTTAAAATGAGCTGAAACAACACAATTCTCTAGTTTTTTTTGCGACAACTTAATTGTTTTATGTTCAATTCACTTAAATGTGTAAAAAAAAATGTATAATAATAAGTTAACTTAATTCCTTCATGGTTTACCAACACAAATCGATTGTGTGTAACCCGAAATTTTTTACAGTAGAGCTATGGACAAAATTGGAAGAACGCTCAATTCCTATGGATTTACTAGATTTATTAAGTATACAGCGTGGAAAATAAATATTGAACAAGTCACCATTTTTCTCAAAAAACATATTTCTAAAGGTGCTGTTGACTAACTAACTAGTTAGTTTACAAATTACGTTATGTGTAATAAAATTAAATGACGCAGGGAAAAAGTATTGAACACATGAAGAAAGGGAAGTGTAGAAAGGCAGTGAAATCCCAGACAGCAGCTGAAATCTCTTAGTAGTTCTTAAGCAAGCCTCTGCCGTTTGTCAGTGTAAACGAATATTAGCTGCTTCAGTCCAACATCTACATTACCAGGATGATGAAGATGAAACCAGGATGGACATTTTAGCAAGACAATGATCCAAAACACAGCCAAGGAAACTCTCAAATGCTTTCAGAGAAAGAAAATCAAGCTGTAGAATGGCCCAGCCAATCACCTCACTTGAATCCAATAGAAAATACAAAATAAAGATCAGATTTGTTAGACGAGACCCACAGAACCATCAAGATTTTTACACTGTAGAAGTCTGTGAATAAATCACACCATAAATGTTTTAATTTATTGTGGTTGACAAACACTTCTGAAGTACTGTTTAGCCTAAACCTGAATATAAAAAAATATATAAATGCCTAAATTGCTCTAAATTAGGTAATTTTTTGTTTAATTAGGAAGACGTCATCTGTAATTTACAGTAATCAACTTTTACTTAAACAAAAAATTTTTACAGTAATCAACTTTTACTTAAACAAAAAAAAATCACTGCTTCTTTAAAGTACTTATTTAAGATGAGATGAATCAAAACAAGGCCTCACGGTGGTGCAGTGGGTAGCACGATCGCCTCACAGCAAGAAGGTCGCTGGTTCGAGCCTCGGCTGGATCAGTTGGCATTTCTGTGTGGAGTTTGCATGTTCTCTCTGTGTTTCCTCCGGGTGCTCCGGTTTCCCCCACAAGTCCAAAGACATGCGGTATAGGTGAATTGGGTAAGCTAAATTGTCAGTAGAGTATGTGTATGAATGAGTGTGTATGGATGTTTCCCAGTGATGGGTTGCATCTGGAAGGGCATCCGCTGTGTAAAACATATGCTGGATAAGTTGGCGGTTCATTCCACTGTGGCGACCCCAGATTAATAAAGGGACTAAGCGGAAAAGAAAATGAATGAATGAATGAATCGAAACAAATCTTCATTTTTTGGGGGGACACAACTTAATTGTTTTTTGTTCAATCCACTTTAATTGGTAAAAACAATTAAGTTAACCTAATCGATTTGTGTTGGACAACATGACAGAATTGTGCGGAACCCAACATTTTGTACAGTGCATAACTATAAATCCTAAATTTTCAAGCTGTCTCTTAATTATTTTCCATAACTACATTGTGTATGTCAGTAAATAATATAATATAGCACTCTTTATCCCTATCACATATATAGATGCTTGGTCTTTCAAAACCCTCAAGATGTATATTTTAATCAGTAGATGTGTGCCATGCTCTACCAGTCAAACTACAGGGGTCCATAAAAAGCCCATACAGGCATGCAGCTGTTAATTATGTGTTTATTTGTGAAATTCGATGTTGATTAAAGCTAAGGTTTTCGATCACGAGGACATTGGAGGCTCAAAACAGGCGTCTTTTGTGCTGTTGTCAGCCTCTTTCTCGGGGTGCGGGGCCCCCTCGGTCTGATAAAATGCAAGCCAGACTCCTCAAACACTCCACCATGTAGCAGCTCCAACCAGACCCCTGAGGGTCTATTAAACGTCACTCAGTGGAAACATGAAAGAAAGGCCCGTGGAAATGAATCATAGCCTCTACCCCTCCTCAGCCCAATCCCTCCATCCCATGTGCCCGCAACCACAAGAAAGAGTGCGGCGCAGAAAGAGTGGAGGTTATAAAACACAAGCTGTCTTTAGTGCAGCTTGTTGTTTAGCACTATGATGTAAGATGCTGCTGCTGGCATTGCTGCTGTATTATATATAGCCTTAATTATATAGAATATACAGTTGAAGTCCAACTTATTAGCCCTCCTGTGAATTTTTTTCTTTCTTTTTCAATTATTTTCTAAAATTATGTTTAAAAGAGATTTTTACAGTATTTTCTATAATATTTTTACTTCTGGAGAAATTCTTATTTGCTTTATTTCGGCTAGAATAAAATCAGATTTAAATTTTTTTTAAAACCATTTTAAGGTCAATATTTTTAGCCCTCTTAAGCAATAATTTTTTTCGATTGTCCACAGAACAAACCATCGTTATACAACGACTTGCCAATTACCCTAGCTTGCCTAATTAACGTAATTAACCTTGTTAACATTGCACTTTAAGCTAGTAAAATATTATGTAGTGTCACCAAGGCAAAGATAAAAGAAATCTGTTATTAATAATAACAATAATAATTCCTTACATTTATATAGCGCTTGTGCTGCACGGTGGCGCAGTGGGTAGCACAATTGCCTCACAGCAAGAAGGTCGCTGGTTTGAGCCCCGGCTGGGTCAGTTGGCGTTTCTGTGTGGAGTTTGCATGTTCTCCCCGTGTTTGCGTGGGTTTCCTCCGGGGTGCTCTGGTTTCCCCCACAAGTCCAAAGACATGCAGTATAGGTGAATTGGGGAAGCTAAATTGTTCGTAGTGTGTGAATGGGTGTGTGTAGATGTTTCCCAGTGATGGGTTGCAGCTGGAAGGGCATACGCTGCGTAAAACATGTCCTGGATAAGTTGGCGGTTCATTCTGCTGTGGCGACCCCAGATTAATAAAGGGATTAAGCCGAAAAGAAAATGAATGAATGAATGATTATATAGCGCTTTTCTAGACACTCAAAGCGCTTTACACATTTGGGGGAATCTCCTCATCCACAACCAGTTAAAAAAAAACTATAAAGGGGGGCTAATAATTCTGACCTCAACCGTATATATATATATATATATATATATAGTCTTTTTATTTGAATCAACATTTTGAACACAGTTTTTGTTTTAAAAAACCTGAATAACTGAATGAGCTTTGTGTTCAGGAATACTCGATTAGTCAAATGCAACATTCAGCTGATTTTACATTAACCTCAGTGTCGTAATATCATTGCACATCAAATCGCTTCATTCTGGCAAATCAATTAGTCAAATGCTGGGTTCAGCAGCCTGATATTATGTACATTTTGACTACATCATTGCAACATGCATATCCGAATCACTGCTGCATTTTAAAAGAGTAAATGTGGCAAAATGGTACGAAAAGTAAAAACGGTTAGTAAAGGTTGGTCATTCAGCTGTGCATTTTTCTAAATCTTTTCTGTTGTCATAACACTGCTTGTCAAATGAATTCTGGAATACTTTGTAAACTTTGTTGTTGTCATGGTAACATATCCATATCCAAATCTTTGCTGCATTCTGGAATGCTTAATTAATCAAACATAACATTTCAGCAGTCTAATATTCCGTAAGTTTTAACATCGTACTAGCAACATTCATTCGTCTCCACATATTCACTGCATTTTGGAATACTTGATTGGTCAAACACGGCATTTCAGCAGTCTCATATTCTATAAATTTTAACATCATAGCAACAGTCATATCTAGATCTTTACTGCTTTCTGAAATACCCAATTAGTCAATTAGATGTTACATTTCAGCATCATAGCAACATTCATATGTAAATATGTCCTGCATTCTGGAATGCTTGATTAGTCGAACACCATTTCAGCACTCCGATATTCACTTAAATTTTAGCATCATAACAATATTCATATGTAAATATTTGCTGCATTCTGGAATACTAGATTAGTCAAGCACAGCATTTCAGCGGGAAATATTGGACTAGTTTTTAATGGTGTGTTTGAAGAATGCAGTGCTAATTTGAATATATGCTTTGCTTTGACAACAGCCAAGTTAATAGAATATTGGACTACTGATTGGTATTGGTATGACTTTAGTGATAGTAAAAGTCTGACTGTTGAGTGCCACATTTGACTAATGGGGTATTACAGAATGTAGCACTAATTCAATAAACACACTTTTATGATGACTTTGCAAAATGAACCACTGATTTGGAAATACTGTTGCTATGACAACAGTAAAATGTATGGAATATCCAACGCTATCTCACAGCAATTCATAACTTTTTTTGATTTGGTGGCTTATTCTTATGAATTAGTAAGATTCGTTCATCCCCCAATGACGGTGGGGTTTTGGGATGGGGTTTGGTGCCAAAAATTGTTCATTTTCATATGACTCCTATGAATTCGTATGAATTAGCCACTAAACTGACACATTGTAAAATAGCTACGTTTCCTTCTGGGATCAGGCTGGAATATCAGATAACGGAATGGCACATTTGATTGATCATATTTTGTATAATCATGTTGCTATGTCGACTGGACCTTTGTGAAATATTGAACCACTGAATGTCATGCTTGAATACTCAACTATCCAGTCTCTTCATCCACTCTTTGGATAGCACATTAAAGCTAATTTAACTACAATGCATTTGTTGCTTTGAGTGTTGTAAAATATGTACAGTTATTAACACATATTGAATTCCAGCCTTAAACTACCATCATAAGATAGAATTTACAACTTCTGTCAACACAAATTACATTAAATACAGTAGATGCTGACAAAGCCAAATCCCTGTGTGCAGTTAATTCCCAGTCCTTTCTAGTTCTCCATACCATATTGTGTTCATGTTTTTTAGGCTTTGTGAATCATTCCAGAAATCACCACCGAAGCCTGTGGAGATCAGATGCTGCATCATCAAAGACCATATGGACACTGTACTCCTGTCCTGTTAAGCCAAAACACAACAGACACAACAGACCACCTATCACGTGGAAATTAGGCAGAACCTTATACAAAGCCCTAATGCATGCTGAATCACTGCCTCCCATCTGAATCTTGGGGTGTGAATCATGCCAATTTAAGTAAATTTGAGCTCCCCCATGCCACACACTAAGCAGAAATTATCAGGCCAGCTGTAACCACAATGCAATCTGAGGCATTATTTGAGCTGTTTTTATCAACATGTTTACATCCCTGGCTGCAAAGCATTTCAAATTACACTCGTTCATTTCACCTAAAGTTTTCTTCACAGATAAAAGACTGGAAAATGCTACTGTCTGTTGTGTGATTTAATTATTTAAAGGGGTGGTTCAAGCATGTATTTTACTGTAATTACACATACACAGTAATATTAATTAATTTACAATGTATACCAAATATAGGGTTATAATTAGAGTTTGTAGCATGTAATTTACACATTTACGTACACAGTGATATTAATTAATGTGTACTACTTATTAGGGTTAAAGTTAAATGCTAGTTACATTAAAATTAAAGGGTTTATTGGGTGCAATGTACTGTTAATTCAAAAACTACATGCATATGCCTTTTACATGCACTTGGTGCTGCTTTGCGATTTACCTGAAACAATAATGCTTATTGTACTCAGCTACTTGAGACCTCATCAATAATATTAGTTATACTATACATTTTTGGTAAAGCCACATTTTTCATTCATTCATTGATATTTTTTTTCGGCTTAGTCGCTTTATTAATCTGTAGTCGCCACAGAGGAATGAACCGCCAACTTGTCCAGCATATGTTTTACGCAGCAAATGCCCTTCCATCTGCAACTCATCACTGGGAAACATCCATACACTCTCATTCACCCAATTCACCTGTAATAACCGGAGCACCCGAGGAAACCCACGCAAACACGAGGAGAACATGCAAACTCCACACAGAAATGCCAACTGACCCAGCTGAGGCTCGAACCAGCGACCTTCTTGCTGTGCGGCGATCGTGCTACCCACTGCGCCAACATGACGCTCAAGTCACATTTTTATAATGCTATTTTTAGCTGTTGAAATTTGCTTCCCTATTTTTTCAACTCTTATTGTATTGTAACATAAAGGTAGGCACTGACATCCACACTTTAAAATGTCTTCCCTCTACACACTGATGCACATGCATTCATTACAGGTCTAAAATATAGGCCTATATAAAAATGTGTCATATTTCATATAAAAGATGCAAACAATTCTACATGAGATTCTATGGGATTGATGTGTTGACTATTATTTCCAAGAAGACAAATAATATCCTGATATTTACAAAAAGATCCTGATATTTATATCTAGCACGTTAAAACTTAAAAATAACACATTATAAACATCTTTACTTTCTTCGTTATACTTTGTATCAAACTGAAAATGTGGAGGCTCAAATCATGACTGTAGTCCAAAAGTCTCTGCGTTCACAGTGATGGTTCTACTGGGTTGTACTTATATTTTAGCGACATCTAGTGGGGAGATTTGGGATATATATATGATATAAGATAAACCAGTGCCTTAAAATAGTGACGTTTATGTTTAGCTTAAATGTAGTAAGGCTTTTCAGATTTTAAATTTAATAAATTTACAGAACAAAATACAAATATATTATTCGCATCATTCAAACCTAAAACGTCCATTTTGAGCGTCACATCACTGAAAGAAAAGAAAATATTTTGCCTTTGCAGTTTAGAAAAACTTAAGAATTGCTTTAAGAGTCAATGAAAACGTTGTATAATACATTTACCTCAGAAATAACTAATCAATCGCGGCGGTTTTCTAGAACACCGAGTCGCGCGTGCGCACTGTCTACAGTAACCACACAAGGTCAAACACACGTGCCTCCACCGGCTGTCATTCAGAATACTGTGCGTGTGTAGACTGGATTTGACCGCCTTCACGATTGTTTTGCGACATTATAACAATAACTAAAAGGACTGAACGTGGTTACAATCTACTGAAATGGCAAGAGGAAGTCGCAGTCGTCCTTCAGCACCAGCGAGGTATCTTTAGACAGTGACTAGTTTTGTAACGCACTACAAACCTATGATGTAAGCGAGCTAAAGCTAATGTAACTTAGAAGTAAAGTTAGACGTTAGCTGCGTTAAAGAAAATAGATAGGGCACAGAAAGATGGCACACAAAATGTTTCTTTGCTAGAAATGAAGGAATTCGGGTATTATTCCACACATCCAAAACAGTAGGTGAAAGGTCAACCTAAAACAATATATTTTTATCATTAACGACCATAAGTTAAAACTCCTGAAATGTATGCAGTATTTGTTTATTCGTGTAAAATGGCTGTCATTAGATAGCCTGTGACGCAAACCAGATTTAAGACTTTATCTCCTTTCCATCTGAAGTTGCCAAAAGCTGCTCTGTCTCACGTGATATTTATACAGATTAATTTACAATACATTCTTTATATGCTAAATTCGGTATGCGTACTTTACAGGGAATATGTCAGAAAGCTTGTGCACATTATACTTTAATACTTAAAGAAAAAGTTCACCACAAATCAAAACTGTGCCATCATTTACTCATTCTTCACTTGTTCCAAACCTGAGTTTCTTTCTCCTGTTAACGCAAAGGTAGATATACTGATTGGGGTAAAGTTGGTTTTATATTTGCACATTCAGACTTTCTGCTTAATAATATAATTTCAGAAAAGTATTAATTGCAAATTTTAAACCGTGAATTCATATTGGCAGCCAATGACTGTCAAAGTACAACATTGTTCACAGTCAATTAAATAGAGCTAATGTTGTCTTGAAGTCATATTTACATGCGATTTCAAACCAAAATATTCAAAGTAGCGTAATAAACAATATACAGACCATGTCGCAAGTTGTCATTGTTCAAAAATGAACGAATGTGCTCATCTAAAACCAACTTTACCTCAATGATATACTGAAGAATGTTGGGAAAAAAACAGCCATTGACTTCCATAGTATATATGCAATATATCTTCCTTTGTTCATAAAACTGTAGACTCTCTTGAATGTGAGTAAATTGTCATTTTTGGTGAACTGTACCCTTTAAATATTTCACCCTGTTTTCTTCCTAGTGCTCCTGCCCCATCCTATGCTCCAGCTCCTGCAGCTCCTCCTCCTATGGCAGTGGCCCCTGCTGCGGCTCAGCCTAAGCAGCCAGGTCTCATGGCCCAGATGGCCACCACAGCGGCTGGAGTGGCCGTCGGTTCAGCTGTTGGGCATGTGATGGGCAGTGCCATCACAGGTGCTTTCAGTGGAGGCAGCAGCTCAGAGGCACCCAAACCAGCACCCACATATCAGGTCATACCCAAAATGTTTATTGATTGATTTCATTTATTTTTTCCTATAGAATGCAACCAACAACTTTTAAAGTGGCATTGTGTCTGGAAATATTTTTCATATACACAATTTTTTTAAATCTTCACTAAGTTACAAATTTAATTCGAAGGAAGACATGTATTTAAAAATCAGAAGGTACAATACATGACTGTTTCATCGAGAGAATAAACCATAATCCCATGAGTCTATTCCTTATTTATTAAATTACTTGTGCCTCAAAAGAGCTGACACAATGAACATGTGGTGGCATTTGGAGGCGTGAGACACAGAGCAGAGATGCTCTTGACAGTCCTGGAAGTAATTAATAATATAATAAATAATATAATAATACTGAAATGGTTAAGCGATTTCAGAATGACCAAAACAACATTTCAGATGTTTTACAATGTGGTCAGCCACAGGTTTGTTGTAGCCATTATTGCCTCCCATCACAAACATTTTCGCAACATAAGTTTTTATGCACATTTTCAAAATGTATGCTTATCTTGGCGTTTCCATCAAGCATTTTTTATGAGATAATCCAAAATGCGCATAACAAAAGGTGGAAGGGAACAAAGCTACTAACTGTGGAATCATGGGAGTTGTCATCTTTATTACATCTTATGGGGCTCCTGCAGAAATCATGTTCATTGATGAGTTAAAGTATTCAAAACCTAATATAATGGTAGCAAACAAACCATTATAAGCAAAACAAGAGTGTTGAAGCAATTGCTAATGAGAGACGAGCATGATAAAGCTTTTATTATGCCACAGTTGACCACTAATAACATGGTCTGATGGTTTCGTATAGCATTGATTAACAACCTCATGGTTCACAGAACTTTAATCGTAACAATAAGGTAGCAATAAAAACTAATTGTGAATAAAATTAATGGGTATTTACAGTATCTTTAAACAGTCAACTGTTTATGACTAAACATATCAAGCTCCAAGTTTTACTCAAAAAATGCCAGTATAAAGTGGTTTGTTTTAATGTACTTAATGCATTTATTTTAATAGTAATAAGGAATATGTAACAATCAAGTCTGTATTTTATAAATGGTTTTCAGGAGCCGTCACGACTTCCACCCTCTCAGTCTGGTCCTTGTCTCTTTGAGGTGAGGCAGTTCCTGGACTGTGCCACGACTCAGGCCGATCTGAGCTTGTGTGAAGGCTTCAACGAGGCTCTTAAACAGTGCAAACTCTCCAGTGGTAAGCCTCTGCTCAACATGGACATTAAATGCATGGTGCTATGCCAATCACACAGGCAACAAATAGAAATTCCAAATCAGATTAGGACTATTTTGTTTCATAAGTGCTTGAAATTGGAACAGAAAATATATTTATATACAAAAAAGGGAGAAATGTATAAATTTGTCATAATGTTGCCTTTATAAATAACCGGATATATGTTGTTTCTTTAGGTGTAACATCTCTGGTGTGATGAAGAATTTGGAAGAGCTGAACACTAAAACTAGAAAAACTAACTACAGGTCCTGAATATTAATGCAGTGAATGTCTGCTTATGTTTATAGTTATGAAATATGTACTGATACTTTTGAATGTGTGATCATGTAAATGAGGTTGTACAATTAAAGAGCTGCTGTTATCGTATTTCTTGGTTTGTTATTTAAGCATTGTACATTCCGTGTAACATGGGGTAATACTGCTTTGATGTGCTTTTTTTTAGCACATTACACAATTGTAAGCCTACATTTTGATAAGGTCTTGTTTATGATTTACAAGGATCTATTAGAGTTGCTAAACAAAAGCCTGATAAATAGGCTATCAAAACTATTTGCAAGGCTTGCTTACACAATCGTTCTCCTTCAGAAGTAAAGGAAAATACAGCATTTATTTTGCTTTTACATAAACATTATATAACAGTATTGTATTCAGTATGCTGTATAGAAACGCTATTTTGTAACTTGTTTTGACACTTGCTTCAATCTCATTCATTCAATCTCCAAGCGCTCAAGAGGCGTGAAAAGAATTCGCCACATTGACCAATCACAGAGCTCGGTGAACAGGCGTCTCTGCCTTTCAACCAATCGGAGAGATTGGTGTATCACGAGGAAGAGGGGCTGTTGTAACAGGTCATTCTCACATTTTGACAGAAACGCACCGATTGAAATCATGCCGTTCATAAATGTAGAAACCAATTTATCTGCAAGCAAGTTTCCAGAAAAGTTTCTGAAAAAACTATGTTCTACATTGGCTGCAGCTTTGGGGAAGCCGGAAGACGTGAGTATTGTAGCATTAACCTTAGCTGTGCAAGAAAAAGTTAACGTCTATGTTTTTGCTATGCTTTTGTGTGGGCAGTAGTGTTTTTTTTACTTCAATGTCTTGACCTTGATCATACGAAGTTGTTACTGCTTCACAGTTAGCCTATGCAAACGTATTTTATGCTTTATGTTTATGTCTTCAGAGGATGAATCTGGTGGTAAAGGCTGACCTGCCGATGCTGATCGCGGGGTCCAGCTCCCCTTGTGTGTTGATGACCGTGTCGGCCATTGGAGTGACCGATACTGCGGAGAAAAATAAGGAACATAGCGCTAAAATCTTCCAGTTCCTGCAAGGAGAACTTGGGCTAAGTGATGACCGGTAAATTAATACCAAAAACTGCGTTGAACACATCATAAATGTGTTTGACATCATTAATGCTTTAGTTACATAACAAGGTACCTCATAAATAAAGAACTCATACGATAGATATACATGTGCACACACAAACAGTTGTATAACTTATACATATATGCTAACATGACAATTGCAGAGAACCCAGTTTTTCTGAGTTGAATTAAAAATTTTATTCTCTGAAAGAATGATCAAAATATTTTTGATTGACATTGTATACATGGGTGTGACTGTTTTTGTTTTGGTCTGAAATTTGGTCCCTCCCTTTCAAATCATTCATGTAGTATGTAGTATGTAGTAGGCAAGAAAGGGCATATGGCAAATGAAGTGTCTAAATTCACAGTACTCATACAAAAAATTACCTCAATGACTTTTAGCTAACATCTTAAAGGGGTAGTTCAGCTTGTTCCAAACTTGTTTACGTTTTTTTCTTTTTTTGAACACAAAAGGAGATATTTTGAAGAAAGCTAAAAACCTGTAACCACTGACTTCCATAGTATTTGATTTTCTTAATATGAAAGTCAATGGCTACCGGTTTTTCAAAATATCTCCTTTTATGTACAACAAAAGAAAGAAAGTTATAAAGGTTTGGAACCACTTCCCAGTATGTTTTCATTTTTGGGTGAACTATCCCTTTAAGTGTGCATCTGATGACCATGATTTGATGAACGGGCACTTTACTATCCCATGAGTATGCTGGAGAGGATATATAAATGGGAATGGAATATAATAAATGACATTTACAAATGACTTTTCAATCAGTGGTTATGTAGTAATTGTATTACAGAAAAGAACATAGGCTAGAGAGCGTGCAATTTCACATTGCCGCATTATGGCCATCTAATGGATTATCATGTCTTAAACGGGATATGTAGTCAACTTATAGTCTGCATTATAGTATAATTTCCTGATTGTCTTTCTCATCTGTTCTGTTTCAGCATTTTGGTATTGTTCTACCCTCTGGAGCCATCACAGATTGGGAAAAAGGGAACAGTAATGAGCTTCCTTTAAGACTCGATCCAGCTAGTGGAACATGCATTGCAGTATAGGCAAGTTGTGTTCTTATAGGATTTAAAATATTTTGCATTTTACCCAAATTATAATTTTTTCCTTAAATTAACTTGGCGATTTGACAATAATCACTTTACTGTTATGTTTAAAAATAATGCATTTAGCATTTGGTATTAGATCATATAGTGGATAAGCGGTGTCTGTTTTTAGACAATAATGAAAATAATATTAATGAAATTAATGAGAGATTAATTTAACCGTCTATGAGAGATTAATTTATCTACATTTATTAATTTTTTTCTAGGTAAAGTACACACTTCACATCAATCAGATCTGTTAAATCAAAACAAGAGATTCATCTCATTACCAGCTTGCTAAAGCCATTGAAAATATCCAGATCAGTATGTGTCTGATTGAGGTTTGATTTGCACATTTTCTTCGGTTTAAAGATATTGCTTGTAAACACATTTGCTCTGGTGTAGCACAGAGGCAAAGTGCACACTAACACAATGTATTTTCTCTCTACTTTCTAAAATAAAAATCCTCTTAAATAAAATGTGTAGTTCATTTAGGGATTTTTATTTTTTTGGAATGGTCTAAGTAGTATTTGCTCACTGAGGTCAGTATACAAGTGCTCATGGAAGAGAAGAGTTTCTTGAATATTTCCAGGGATTCTGCATTCTGAATGGGGTTGGAAAGATTCCACTGACAAGAAATAATGAATGAGAAGATCCTAGATAGTGGTTTTGTGCCTCTCTTTAAAGGTTACACAAGTCAACACTCAACTGCTGATCTAGGCAATGTGTTTTATATTTGGGAAGAAACATTTCTACAGATAAATGGAGATGTCTTATTGGTTTTGAGAATTCATATTTACTGCCAGGTGAGATTTCTAAAGACTTTTTCAAGTCAGAAGAGTAGTTTATTACTCAAACACATTAGTTTATATATGATATCAACGGTATTTGTGATCAAACGCCTTTGACCTGAAACATGATAGTTTGCTGAGGTAACTGTTCTATGGTCACAGTCCAAATACCTCTAGATTTTCGACAGATGGCGCCAATTGTATAGAAAACAAGAATGAGGGGAAAATCGACCCAAAGTTCAAACACTTCTTATCTTGCGATTTTATTATTTTACTTTCAATTATTAACTTTAAATATGACAGTATAAGGTCATTCTGTGTGCTTGTTTAAATAAATATTCACACACTCACTGTGAGATGGAGTCATTTTCCTCCAGTTGGCACGGATTTTTCATGAACAGAGTTCAGAGGGGCGGGCTGGTAATGGATGATATTTAAAGTGCAAACAGTCGTTTTATTTCAGTTTTGCAGCGAGTTGTGTTCATCTACAAAACTCAAATCTTTTTTAAAAATGACTTTGGAAATTTACTTGGACCTGTTTTCGCAGCCCTGTCGCTCCGTTTACATTTTTGCTAAGAAAAACAACATCCAGTTCGACCACAAGAAGATTTCGCTGTTTGACGGTATGTTCTCTGCAAAACCGCGTGAAGTTTGTTTGATTGCAGTTCGCCTTAATTTTGGGGAAGAGCTTAACTTCAGGGGAAGAGCTTGCAGACTTTATGTTGGAACTGCAGTTCTTGAATTTATGATCATTGCAATACGTTCCCGCTTTTTGTCATGTTTCTATTGTGTTTGGGAACGTCGTGGTTTGACTTCTGCAAGTAATTCTTTATTGATTGAATGTGCTTAAGAGGTATTAAGAGATTTGATTCTGTGAGACAACACTTTTTCCTCACAGACTGTGGCGTCTATGGTGCATGTCTTTGAACTTTTACATTGTGATTATATAACAGGCGGATTTCGAGATTTGGGGGTCCTAAGCAATTCCAACTATGGAGCCCAACAGTCCTTATATATGCACTCCCCCCCCCCCTGTCTTTTTCTCAGAACACTCAATCTTCTCTCTGAAGTAAAAGTAATACATTCTGGATGGAATAATTATGTTAAGTTTTGTTAGACCCTCAACATACAAAATTTGATAGAAAACTTATAGAAATTTGATAGATAATTTATAGATATTTATATATAACTCCCAGTGTTTTGCTTAAACGAGTATATACCCTTTCCTTCAGGTTATCAATATGGTGAAGAATTTGGAAAAATCAACCCACTAAGAAAATTACCAGTAATCAAAGATGGAGACTTTTGCTTGGCTGAAAGGTAAGTGGCTTAAGAAAATCAAGTTTATTTTTCTCTCTAATATAAGACCTAGTGATAAAATAGTCTTTAAACTTCATCTATTGTCCTTTAAACAGTGTGTAATGTAGCTGTAAATGTAAACGGTCACAACAAATAAAAGTTAGTGTTGCCTAAAAGACAATTCTAATCAGTCAAAATGAGTAGTCAGTAATTCCAGTTCCAGAACTGAGCAACATCAACTTTGACCAGCCCTCATACACTTTAGTTAAAGATGATTTTTTTTTTTGTCAAACATTGAGACAAACATTTATTTTAGTGTTTTTAACTTTTCACAAAAGTGTGAGATATGTTCACTGAAGCTGTCAAATTAATATTTTACTTGCATGCACTTTAGAGAATGTGGGAATTCATTGAAAGCATGCATGCAACAAAATAAGCATTTTCAGTGCCGACTTTTATTTTACCTTTTATTGGCCATTGTGTTTATAAGCACAACAGAAATGTGCAGGATTGTTATTGTTCCCCAAAAGTTACCACTGAGAAAATATCTGTTAGTAAATTTCTGTAAGTTGGGGAGCAATCACAACAAACTAGTCCATCTAACAAATCAGAGTTTTCATTTTGACACTTTGACTACCATAACAGTAGTGTGCCTATTCAATACCGTCCTTTATTTTATTATTGCCAGCACCAATGTGTATTTCGAAGTGCTTAGACATTTCATAGAAACCTGTTGTTTGTTTTGCGCATCTTATCAAACTGTTTATGTAAATTAGCAGCTACTTCCTCTTTCTAGTGTCGCAATTATGATCTACCTGGCTGACAAGTTCCACACTCCGGACCACTGGTTCCCAGCGGACTTGCAGAAGCGAGCTAGAGTAAATGAATATCTGTCATGGCAGCACACTTCCATACGCATGCATGCAGCCAAGATTATCTGGTTTAAGGTGAATGAAGTGTAAATATGCTTAAAATTCAGCAGCTCTCTATTTGATGATTCACTCCAGTTGCTTGAGAATGAAACCTAAACTTTAAAATTGCTACACTCTTTGTTGTGTATTGTTATTTATTAGTGGATTTTGACTGTCTTACTATATATTTTTGTAGATCTTGATTCCAGAAGTGCTGGGAGCTGAGGTCCCTAAAGAAAAGATGGAGAACGCAGTAGAGAATCTGAATGGGGCACTGCAGCTGTTTCAGGAGAAGTTTCTGCAAGACAAACCGTTCATTGTTGGTGATCAGATCTCATTGGCTGATTTGGTTGCCATTGTGGAAATCATGCAGGTATGCATGTAAATTGTTAAGATTCCAATCTCTAGATTTGCTTAAAGGGCCAGTTCAAAGTAAAATGGAAATTCCGTTAATATTTACTAACCCCCGGGGTGTCACAAACCCTCATTTGGTCATCTTCAAAATAAAAAGACAAAAATAATTTGAATCTGAGGGAGTTTTGTCTCTCTTTTGAAAGTCTGTTCACCCAAAATGCTGATGTTTCAAAACATTTATCCATCAACATGGATAAGTTGGTGGTTCATTCCGCTGTGGGGACCCCTGATGAATAAAGGGACTAAGCTGAAGGAGAATGAATAAATGAATGAAAATTTAATAACTTCGCACCTTTTTCTCAGGTTTGGTTTATAAAGCACTACAGTTAAAATGATGAAATTATAATTATATGGGTTGGCTTGGATTCATTCTTTCATTTTCTTTTTCGGCTTAGTCCCTTTGTTAATCTGGGGTGAATCGCTAACTTATCCAGCATATGTTTTACGCAGCGGATGCCCTTCCAGCTGCAACCCATCACTGGGAAACACCCATGCACTCTCATTCACACACATACACTATGGACAATTTAGCTACCCAATTCACCTATACCGCATGTCTTTGGACTTGTGGGGGAAACCGGAGCACCCGGAGTAAACCCACGCGAACACTGGGAGAACATGCAAACTCCACACAGAAATGCCAACTGACCCAGCCAAGGCTCGAACCAGTGACCTTCTTGCTGTGAGGCGACAGCGCTACCCACTGCGCCACCGCGGGTTGGCGTGGATATCAGTTTTATTTTGTATTTATATATTTCAAAATTTTGTATGTGTGAGTGAGTGGAATTATTTATTTATTTATTTTTATGTGTCCCTGCAAACAAAAAAGACCCTCAAAATTTTGCTTAGCATTGAATATATAGACAAAGAATCATTTATCGATACATTTGTGGTAATTGTCATCAGTACTGATGCTGTTTAAAAGTAAGCAAGTAATGTAAGTAAAAGTGTAAAAAAAAAACAATTACATATGTTTTTGACACTGACATTTGTATCCTTGATGGACACTATAGTCTCTGTGGGTTAACTTTTTATAACTGATGCACAAAATGTTAACTTGCTTGATCCACGGCAAAATGAGGTTCATTCTTCAATGTCATCTGGTACATTTACGCTACCCAATGAACCAATGAAGTTTCTTCTCCTGTGTCAAAAATGTCTTCATTTGTGTTTCAAGGAAGAACACATTTCTTATGTATTTGAAAAGACAGAACGGTGAGTCAATGATGACAGAACTTATGTTGGTTGAGTTATTGAGAGGAACCTGAAGAATGGGAGTTAATATCTAACACTTGATCTATAATCGAAATGTATAATCGAATGTTTTTGTCATTTCTGGTTTGTTTCAGCCGTTAGCTGCTGGTATGGATGTGTTTGAGAACAGACCCAAGCTCAAGGCCTGGAAAGACAGAGTCAGAGAAGCAATCGGCGCTGAATTGTTTGATGAGGCCCATCAGGCAGCCATGTCCATGCGGGATAATGCCAAAACCATTGATGCCAAAAATATGGAACCATTGAAAGCCAAGATTCTGAAGTTTTTCCTCTCATAAACAGCATTAAAGATTTTATAGTTGGCTAAAACTAATCAGTTAACTGAATAACAGTTGTTATTCATGAAGGTTTATGCTTTCTCAATAATTTTATGAGATTTCCATTTTCTGTAACCACAAATAGTAAAATGAATTGTGTTTTATATGATATGCAGCCATTGTCATGCTTTGGCGGATGAATGCAAGAGTCATTCATGTTTCTGTGCAGACTCGAAAAAGAAGCAAACTGTGTTTCCAGCTGTGTTCGCTCTCAAATTCCTAATCGCTGCACTCACTGTGACCTTTAAAAATACATGCAATAACACAGAGATACTCAAAACAGCATTGTTCCAGAAAATCCCTTAACACCCATGGGAAGGAGCAGAGAGGAATGTTTCCTCCTCCTGGGTTTATGGAATGTAACCAGATATTAAATGGTTTCCTGCTGAAATCTTTGCACGAATGACACTTTTGTTAATTTCATGTAGAGAAAAATATGGTACTTTTAGTCAGCTATTTCTTCAATAATAATAAATTAGTCTTTGGTCATCAGTCTCTGCGGTTTATTTGACCCTGCTATTTAAAAATATAGTTTATTTATTTTCTCTTATACTCATTATTGTTTAATCGTTTTAATATTTTGTATATTCGTAATTACAAAATGGTCTTAATTGGATTATGGATGGCCTCACAGTGGCGCAGTGGGTAGCACGTTCGCCTCACAGCAAGAAGGTCGCTGGTCGCTGGTTCGAGCCTCGCCAGTTGGCGTTTCTGTGTGGAGTTTGCATGTTCTCCGCGTGTTGGCGTGGGTTTCCTCCGGGTGCTCCGGTTTCCCCCACAAGTCCAAAGACATGCGGTATAGGTGAATTGGATAAGCTAAGTTGTCCGTAGGGTATGAGTGTGAATGGGTGTGTATGGATGTTTCCCAGAGATGGGTTGCAGCTGGAAGGGCATCCGCTGCGTAAAACATATGCTGGATAAGTTGGCGGTTCATTCCGCTGTGGCAACCCCAGATTAATAAAGGGACTAAGCCGAAATGAAAATGAATGAATGGATTATGGATCTGTGTAAAGGGAAATAGAAAAATGTAGAGTAATCATATACAACTTTTGTAAAACTTTACATATTGTATTAGTTGGATTTTTTTAAGCTTAAGATGTTGTGTGCAATCTAGAAAACGGCTTAATAGAACTTTTAAATGTTAGTTCCTGTTAAAACATGTAATGGTTCTTCAGCTGTTTGGGGTGGTTAAGATGCTGTATATCACTTTATAGGTGCTATATATTACTTAAAGTGGATCTTGGCTTTTAATCAGAGGAACCACTTTAAGTGCTATGTAGCACCATTATACGGCATAGGCTAAGTGTTTCATAGCACATAACCACCCCAATCAACTGCTGGAGAAGCAGGTGCTTTATAGGTTCTATATAGCACTTAAATTGGTTCTTTTATAATTATGAGCCAAAGAACCACTGAAGAACCGAACCCTTTTTTAGGGCGTGTGATTACAAATTTGAATGAATTATTATTTATTATATGAGCATGAAATCAAAAAGACATCATCAAAATCTTGCCATTTTTTTGTCAGTTGTCCATCTGCAGTGTTTAGTAGGGTAACTTTCGTAATTAGTTGTTTCAGACAGGTGATTTATGGAGAGCGGTGATTTTGTTTGCAAATTCAGAAGCACACGGAATCCCAATGAATTTACATGACCATATATTGTGAATATTCAAAACTAAACAATATGGTGGACAATATTGAAATGTAATATTAAGGGGATTTTTTTAAAGAGAATATGTGGATAAAGTTATGCATAATTTGCAACTATAATTCTCAAAATAGGTAATTCTATTTTTAATTATGAGCAAACTGTATAAGGGTCATTCCTCACATTCGGTAATATTTCAACTTGAGCAAACTCATTTTTTAAATCTGTATTGATTATATTTTTAAATAGCCTACATAATTAGGCACAATTTATACTTTCAAAAAATTATATTTTCCCACCTCAGGCATTAAAGCCTTTATATTATTTTCTGTTTTATTCTTATTTAGACACCTTTTATTTTCAACCCCATAACGGACAAAACTGAGTTATTAATAACAGTATTTTACAAAGCTTTAGCTATAAAACCAACATTTACCTATTGCTCACATGTCCCTCAAATCAGTTTAATGGCTAAAACATAAAAAAAAAAAATCATAAGTTTTAAATTTTTATGGGATTTTTAAGTTAGAATTATACAAATTATGCATCTGTGGTCTCTTAATTTTTCTAAAAAAGTTTTAAATTTAGATGTCTTACCCCAACCACATATTTACAATGTTAGGCCTTAACATCGTGGTTGGTACTCAGCAAGAATTGTTTTCCTTATTTTATTTTCCAAAAATATTATATTAATGTCACAGGGTTGAGAATACAGTAAGGGGGTTGAAGACCGTAACAGGGTTGAGGGGACACTTTAATTTCAATTTTAATTAATTTGAAATTACATCTAAGAATTAACCAAAAACACTGTTATTTATTTTAGTAAAACATTTAGCAAAGGTATTAATCACACTGAGATGAATTATAAGCCTAATGTATAATCTAACGTAATTGTTATAATCATATATTTCTTAACCATTTATGCTCACCTATTATTTTTTTACGGAGGTCAGTGGTTAATGTTTGTCATTGCTTTGGTCTCCGTTCACTTTCAATATAAAGGAAATAGCTATTATATGTTAAACGGGCAAAAACTTAATATATACAGGAACCGGGAGTGACAAAGCCTTTCCCCGGATCAACCAGTGCTCCAGGAAAAAGAGTTTGTTTTTCAGTAGTAGACATGATCGTATCTCCACTATCTCGTATCTCACAAAAGTGAAATGCTGTAGAGCGGGAAGTGCGTTAGCTTGAACCGCAGTGCGGCGTTGCGGTAAGTTAATAACCTACTGAACTTGTGACTGAGTGAACAGAAAGGAAAATAAACAGGCAGAAAACTGGAACCGATTTAGGTGTTTAATTCGGCCGTTCACAATGAGCGAAAGTGGTGGTTGCTGTGATTCAGTGAGTCAGTGTTTTTTCGACTACTACACGTCTAAAATACTGATCATCAGGAGTAAGAAAGTGGGAACGCTGAATCGGTTCACTCAAGCTTTAGTCATAGCATATGTCATCGGGTAAGTTCTTTCGCTTGATAAATACATAAAGAGCACAGTTTACACTTATATTGTAACTTTCTTATTTGCTTACAGGTATGTGTGTGTTTACAACAAAGGCTACCAAGAAACAGACACCGTCCTCAGCTCAGTCACGACCAAAGTGAAAGGAATTGCTTTAACAAACACCAGTGAACTGGGCGAGAGGATCTGGGATGTGGCCGATTACATTATTCCACCTCAGGTAGTTCGCCGATTAGATGAAGAGGAGGTACAGGATAGACTATTTAAATGCCCACAGACCACTCACTGGTGCCACTATTGGGGTATGAAAAGGATAATTTGCACTTGCATGCTGACAAACCTTTGTCCACTTACTCGAGTTGTGTTTTGTTATTTATATTTGTTATTAATATACACAAGCTCATTTTCATTGTGGTCATTTTGAACAGTGTCTCTTGGGTATTAAAGGTGTGGCTGGATAGCTTTAATGGTTTAGACTAATGGACTTCAACCTCTTATTCCTTTAGGCTACACTTTCAATGATTATTTTAAAATTCTACTCCGTTTAAAATAAAGGTACCAGTAAAAAAGCATCGTTATGGTGATCCTATAGAACAGTTTGTAATCTAAAGAACCTTTTGTGTAATGACAAGATCCCATGGGTGTTAAAGGAAACATCTATCCAATAAAGAAGGTTTACTTTTAAGAGTTCACTAAAAATAATGTTTGATTAAAGGGATTGTTCACCCCAAAATTCTGTCATCATATATTCTTCCTTCACTTGTTTCAAACCTGTTTGAGTTTCTTTCTTCTGTTGAAAACATGAGAAGATTGTTTTGTTTTTTTGTAGAAAGCTGGAAACCTGTAGCTGGAAACCTGTAATCATAGATTTTGTTGAATGCCAATAGTTACAGGTTTTCAGTTTTCTTGAAAATATCTTCTATTGTGTTCACCAGAATAAAGAATTAAAGAATAAAGAAGGCTTGGAACCAGGGTGAATAAATAGTTTAAATCTTTCATTTTACAGAAGATGTTTATAGTGAATACAGTTTCTTCAGATTGCTAAAAAGTTCACACTAAGAAAAAAATGGTTGTTTTAAAATCGGTTTAAAGAAGGTTCTTTGGTGAACCAAAAAATAGTTCTTATATGGCACCACTGCAAAACAGCTAAGAATCTTTATTTTTAAAAGATTTTGACTCTCTAACTTGCAATAGTCATTTATTCTGAGGTGCACACAATGGTTTTGCCTTGCATGCTGAAATATTACAATTGTTATATTTTAAGCTTTTTAATTAAATACTTAATTAGTCACAGAAACATGGGCTGTCAATACAGTTAAATAATTAAACATAATTCATTAATTTTAAGTAGCTTAATTTCACACTGTTTCTTTTAAAGTTGGGCAACCTAAATAAATATGTATATTAATAAAAATCTAGAACAAAACTGCCTATATATCTTTTTTTGACTAGTGCAAAACCATAACATTTCCCTAAACAAATCAATTTGCCAGCGGTTGCACCATCTAGTAAACAAAGTCCAGTGAGAGTTAAGTGGTACAGAATTTTTTCCAAATATTACCTGATCGTTAAATTGAAATTGAGTGTTTAAATTATTAAATGTGGTGACACGGTGGCTCAGTGGTTAGCACTGTCACCTCACAGCAAGAAGGTCACAGGTAGAGTCCCGGCTGAGTCAGTTGGTATTTCTGTGTGGTGTTTGCATGTTTGCATGTTCGCGTGGGTTTCCTTCGGGTGCTCTGGTTTCCCCTACAATCCAAAGACATGCGGTATAGGTGAATTGAATAAACTAAATTTGAATGAGTGTGTTTGTATGTTTCCCAGTACTGGGTTGCAACTGGAAGGGCTGTGTAAAACATGCTGGATAAGTTGGCGGTTCATTCCGCTTTGGCGACCCCTGATGAATAAAGGCACTAAGCCAAAGGAAAATGAATGAATGAAATTATTAAATGTACTGTAATTTATTTGATATAATGTTAAGACATTTGTTCGAGAAGTGTCTTTTACTCTTCTTTTTAAAATTTTTCATCAAACTACACAGCAAACAAGTCACCGTACTGTGTAATAGCAATAAACCATGATTTAGTAGCATAAGGGAAAATTAACTGTTAGGGATAGGTGACACACACAAGCGGCTCAAAAGTTTTATGAATTTCATTTTTCTGTTGAACACAAGACATTCAGAAGAATGTTGGAGGAAAAAACAGCCATTTATATCTATAGTAGGATAAAAAACAGTTGCTATGGAGGTCAATGGTTGTTTTTTCCCAACGATCTTTGGTATAAACAGCCATTTGTATCTATAAAAAATACTATGGAAGTCAATGGCTGTTGTTTTTTTTTCAACATTCTTTGGTATATCTTCCTTTGTGTTCAACAGAAGAAAGAAATTCAAACAGGTTTGGAACAAGTGGCGGGTGAGTAAACGGTGACAGTTTTTTTTTTTCATATTTGAGGTGAACTATACCCTTTATGTTATGAGGAAGCATACACTTTATTACCTGAAATCATGTGCTTTTAAATGTTTCAGGAGGACGGATCATTCTTTGTGCTGACCAACATGATAATCACACCAAACCAAACACAGTCCAAATGTGCAGAAGTGAGTCATTATGGGATTATTACCAAATGCATACAATTGAGGGGCAGCACGGTGGCGCAGTGGGTAGCACAATCGCCTCAAAGCAAGAAGGTCGCTGGTTCGAGCCCCGGCTGGGTCAGTTGACATTTCTGTGTGGAGTTTGCATGTTCTCCCAGTGTCCGCATGAGTTTCCTCCGGGTGCTCCGGTTTCCCCCACAAGTCCAAATACATGCAGTATAGGTGAATTGGGTAAGCTAAATTGTCCATAGTGTGTGAGTGTGAATGGGTGTGTGTGGATGTTTCCCAGTGATAGGTTGCAGCTGGAAGGGCATCCGCTGCGCAAAACATATGCTGGATAAGTTGGTGGTTTATTCCACTGTGGCGACCCCTGATTAATAAAGGGACAAAGCCGAAAAGAAAATGAATGAATGAATGTATACAATTGAAAAAAAGTAAGATTTAACAATATCAATAATAATAATAAAAAAGTAAAACAATAAATGTTGCTTTTTTTCCTAAAATTTTAAAATAATGTTATTTTGTGTCATGCCTCTTACAATTTTTTTTAATCATTTATTTTGACTATTTATATTTCTGATGTTATCAGAATCCAACTCCTGCATCTACATGCACTTCTCACAGGGACTGCAAGAGAGGCTTCAATGATGCTCGTGGAGATGGTATGGCTCAGCATTCACTTTTAAATCTGTTGAACAGCAAGTAGATCATTTTAGAGACATAACATAATGCATTTGATTTTTTTTTCAGGTGTTCGGACAGGCAGATGTGTCAGTTACTCTGCCTCAGTGAAGACCTGTGAGGTGCTGTCCTGGTGTCCTTTAGAAAAGATTGTCGATCCCCCAAAGTAAAAACCTAATCCAATTTGTTTTGTTCTTCTGTACATTGGAATATGTTCTGTTTATTTTCATTATCATTTAGTGTAACAATAGTTTATTCTCATGCAAGCTTTTCAGGCCTATTTATGACAAAAATAATTTGATGACAGTGACTTGATTTAAGGGTAACAGGGTCACTAATTACTCGTAATATACTAAGTTTCTTCCTTTTTAACTTTTCTACTATCATTTATATCCCTAGGTTTTGTCGGTTATACATTTTTAATGATGAAATGCTTAAACTTGATATAAAATATATAAAAATAATATTTAATTTAATTTTAAAAGACATATGCTGTTTTTTATTTATAAAATATGTCTGTTATGCTGAATTTGAACAGTTTACATTTTTACTTTTTTTTTCCTACAAAAGGTATTAAAACCATTAATATAAACACTTTAATTGCATTTAAAGTGATAGTTTACCCAATAATGTAGAAAGCAGTTTAAGAGTTTCTACAGAAGAAGATATTTTGATGAAAGATGATAACTGGTAACCATTGACATCCATAGTAGGAAACACAAATACTGTGGAAGTCAATGGTTACAGGTTTCCAGCTTTCTTCAGAATATCTTATTTTGTGTTCAACAGAAGAAAGTCAGTCATACAGGTTTTAAACAAGTGAAGTATATGACAACAGAATTTTGTTTCGTTTTGGGTGAACTATACCTTCAATATCCTTTCTATGTCAATAAAATCACATTACAAATTTAACTGAAAGTCTGTCGAAATCTTTGACCTATATGTATCTTGATTTTTATGTTCTATTTTTTTTTCTTCATGACACCTCAGTCCACCACTTCTTGCAGATGCTGAAAACTTCACTGTGCTCATAAAGAATAATATTCGCTATCCCAAATTTAACTTCAACAAGTAAGCTTTTCAAATGCTTTTCTCATTTATAAGTGAACTGTCTGCCAGTATATTACCTGAATGCAATATTCTCCTTGCATCCTTACAGAAGGAACATCTTACCAAATATAAATAGCTCCTACTTGACACAGTGTGTGTTCAGCCGTAAAACAGATCCTGACTGTCCAATCTTCAGACTCGGAGACATTGTTGGAGAAGCTGAAGAGGATTTTCAGATCATGGCTGTCCATGTAAGAGCGTATCTGACATTCAAGAACGAAAGAGGCCTAGTACTCTTATTATCAAAGGCTTTTAGGGGCTCCTGTTAATTATTTACCCTCATGCCATTCCAATTCCCTGAGACACCACAAATTAAGGTATTTTAGATCCGAGAGCTCTCTGACCGAACATAGACAGCAATAGTTATGAGATGTTGTGAAGCCAAAATTTGTGAAGAAAACGTTTGAAGAGTGATTTTTACAATTTTTGGTGCACAAAACTGTTCTTGGAGCTTCAAATGTTTACAGTTGATCCACTGAAGTCAAATGGAATTTTTTGACAATGTTTTTTGTTTTTACTTTATGGATTATCCAGGGACCCTGGCTATTTATGAAGGACAAGAGAACTCTAGGATTTCATCTAAAATATTTTAATTTGTGTTCACAAGATGAACAAAAGACTCAGGGAATTGGAACAGGGGAGTAATTAATAACAGATTTGTTATTTTTTGGGTGAACTAATCCTTTAATTGCATCTCTGGGTTTTTTTATGCACTATTTCCCTTCTGTTTAGGGTGGAGTGATGGGAGTTCAGATCCGGTGGGATTGTGATCTTGATATGCCACAGAGCTGGTGTGTGCCACGCTACACTTTCCGCAGACTAGACAACAAAGACCCAGATAATAATGTGGCTCCAGGGTACAACTTTAGGTAAGATTTGATTGGAGTTTGTAAAAGTGGTTCCGTAGAGGTTGAATTAAATAGGCATGGTTTGCTGAAATCTCTACAGGTTTGCTAAATACTACAAGAACAGTGATGACACTGAGACCAGGACACTTATCAAGGGTTATGGTATTCGCTTTGATGTCATGGTATTTGGCCAGGTGAGACACCTTTGATATTTCTTAAGGGCCCGATATACTCTCAGTGAAGTTCTTTTTTTTTTTTTTTTTTTTTAATAAGAATTACAAAGAAGCTGGATTTCCACCAAGCAATTTTGTGTTTTAAAGACATCTAATAGACATATAAATATAGACATGTGGCTAAATCAAGGGAGTGAAAATCAAATAGATGTCTAATAATAGGTCAAAAGTAAACTAGTCATCATTTACAGACTTCACGTCTAATAATTTATTTCTGTGTATTTAATAATTAGTGTATTTTTGGACTACTGCTAGACATTTATTAGATTTCCACTGAAAACCCAAATTTTGCCTTGTTTTTGTGTTTCCTCATTTTGTTTTGCCTAACCTGCAGTAATTGCCTTAATATGTAATTTTCTATTCACCTCTATCCTAAAACACACACACACACACCGCTTACTTACGAACACAGATTCAGAATCTTTTAAGAAAGACGTCTATGGTTGGATGTCTATTAGACATCTTTTAAACACACAATAAGTTTGTTGGGATAGGACTAAATAATCAAGCTTTTTGTTTTGATGTGTTTTAATTCTGAATGTTATGACATTGGTTTGTTCTTCGACTTCACTTTATCAGGGCCTTAAAGGGATAGTTCACCCAAATATAAACGTTTAGTCACCATTTACTCACTCTCAAGTGGTTCCAAACCTTTATTAGTTTATTTTTTTCTGTTAAACTAAAAAAAGAAGATATTTTGAAGAATGTTGGTAAGTGGTAGCCATTGACTGCCACTGTAGAAAGAAATACATTCTTCCGAATATCTTGTTTTGAGTTCAACAGAAGAAATCTCAAAAAGGGATGGAGGGTGAGTAAATAATGACAGTATGTTCAGTGTTTTAACAGCCGTTTACACATTTATTAGTACACTTATTTGCAACACAGGCTGGGAAATTCAACATCATCCCAACACTTCTGAATATTGGTGCAGGCTTGGCACTTCTAGGCCTGGTAAGATGTCTGAACTAATTTGAGCACATATGAGAAACTATTGAAAACACAATTAAGACTTTTATATTTCAGTTTTGTATTTCCAATGATTACAAATGATACTTTTTATGGCCTGTTTAAGGTGAACGTCATCTGTGATTGGATTGTGCTGACATTTATGAAAAGGAAGCGACATTACAAAGAGCAGAAGTATACATATGTTGATGACTTTGGACTTGTGAGTATTTCTGGCCTCACTGAACATCCAAATGCTTAGTAACTGTTAAAATCGTCTTAGTTAAAGGGATAGTTCACCCAAAAATTAAAAATGTGTCATAATTTACTCACCCTCCACTCATTCCAAACCTATTTGAGTTTCTTTCTTCTGTTGAACATTAAGGAAGATATACTGCTGATATATATACATTATTTATATATATAAATATT
>CAIGQW010052715.1:829569-845826 GCA_903798125.1 Danio choprae
TTTACTGTTTTTGTCTTCAAATTATGCAAGGATAGTAAATTTTCTGCAGACTGACATTTGGAGTACCTGCCAGTTGTTCTTAGAAATAAGCAGTTCATAGAGCAAATTGTTGTTTCCAAAGGTTACAATTTGCACGACAAGGTGCTTTTCTGATTGTTTAGTTCAGAATGGTGTCAAAACCAATTGAGGTAAAGTTGGTTTTATATTGACACAGTCGGACTTTCTCCTTAATAATATATTTTCAGGAAAGTATTCTTTGCAAATTATGAATAGTGAAATCATATTCGCAGCTAAAGACTATCAAAGTACAACATTGTTCACAGTCAAATAAATTGTGCTAATGTTGTTTTGAAGTCATACTTCCATGTGATTTCAGGGCAAATATTCAAATACCATGGTAAAAATATAGGGAGCATGTCACAAGCATGTCATAAAACCATCTTTACCTCAATTCAAAACCACAACTCTTTCTTGCCTACCGTATCTGATGGCATCTAGGACATCTGAAGGGTCACTGTGACATGACCTCACCTTGATCCTACTCCGCTTAGGTAGAGGAAACATTCTGTGAGATGTAGTTTAGTGACTTGATAGGTCTGTTTGTCCTTAACTTACCAGACATAACATCTGGTGCTGACAAAGGAAGATGTAAGTGCTTGCTCCTTGACTCCTGTCTATTTCCATTCTTCTCTGTAAGAGTCTTTTACACTTATTGATCCTAAATCTAAGCTTAATTATATACTTAAATTTGGCTTTATTTTACACTTATCGATCTTAAATCTAAGCTTTATTTTATACTTAATTTTGGCTTTAGATTACTCAAACAATTCTGTTCATTTTTTCTTTTGAATATTATTATTATTTTGTTAGTTGTAATGAAATGAGTATTAGTTGTAACAATAAATTTATACTCAATCTTAATAAAGACTTCGGCTGTCTGGATCTCAGTCCATGAGCATCAGAAACTTATTTTGCATAATACTAATAAACATTTTTGCAATGGCCTCTTTTGTATGTTATTAGACAATGATTTATATCTGGAGAGATTTTAAAATGTAATACCTTCAAAAAGCTGTTTTAGATTTTATATTATTTTATGTGTTTATTGTTGATGTGTTTTTCTTGTTATACACCTATTTATTATAGAAATCTCTCTCTTTCTCTACATAATCCTAATATAATAGGCTGTGTTTTTGTTCAATTAAACTATTACAAATATTGAATGATTAGCTGACCTGGTTTGCATATATATATGCATATATCGCTGTCTGTAATGACATTTTTGCATCTTAGAACTGTTCAGAGTCATGGAGATCCACACATCCTTATCTGATGATGCATTTTTATTCTAGAATAACAGTTTGAGCTGTTCATTTTTGTCTATGATGCCCATCCATAATGCTTGACCTGTGACATTTGTAAATTACAGGGTCTGACGGGGACCTGGTTGCAGCCTTTGTGTGCCCGTTCTCTGAGTTTGACCTCCAGTCAGAATGTTCCAGAGAGTCCACCGGCTCGTGCCGACAGCACCTTTAAGGTCACCATGGTCCCAGGAGATGGAGTTGGACCGGAGCTGATGACTGCAGTCAAAGAGGTTTTCAAGGTCCTGATGCACATTCTCAGACATGAGGAAATCTTAAAATGTCTCTAGGGCTGTACGATATTGGAAAAAAGAACCTGACATTGTGATTATTAAATGTTTCTGTGATATCAATACAGAAGTTAACATTTGAAGTGAATCAAAATCTTTCATCAAAGTTAAACTATTCAACAGCACCCATTCTTGACTTGGGATGATTTAGATTTAAAATTTTTTATCTACTTCAAATGTTAACTATTGCACAGTTTCACCAGATTGCTTAAATAGATCTATGTGGATCGAATTCATTAATTTAGATTGGTTGGGATGATTATGTAGGGGAGTGAATAATGCATAAAATATAATGAACAAATTACAAGCATAGATGAATACAACAGAAACATGAAATAAACAGTGCTTTATTGTTTTCTGGGAGTCTACAGATATTCAGGTACAGAAATAGCTTAAATAGAATGTAAAAACGCAGTATAGTATTCAATGTATAAATAAATCAATACAATTAACATTTTGAAGTTACAAATTTTACAATAACTTGCGCCCAAATGGTTTAAATTCGCTTAATCTTTCACAGTCACAAGCCTTAAAAACACAAGCAAATGAAAAGATTTCAGTCTATTAGGGTTAAGTTTCGCAACAACTCTATAATTTATCATAATTATATTCCCACTGCAGATCCTGCAATTTGACTATTGCAGATTTGCAAGTTGTGATATTGATTCTGAAATGATATATTGTGCAGCCCTAGTAGTGATCATCACCTGTAGTGATGATCATCTTTTTCCTCAGCCTTCACTTATGGCTTATATTCCCATCTACCCGTTTCTAAGGCCTTCTTCACCTCACCCTTTAGGCTGCTGATGTCCCAGTGGAGTTTGAGGAGTTTCATCTGAGCGAGGTGCAGAACATGGCTAGTGAGGAGAAACTGAACGAGGTGCTTTCCTCCATGAAGAACAACAGAGTCGCCATCAAGGGTAATGCTTTTCCTTGTGTCCTGATATTTTGAGATGTTAAATTAGTGCAACTTGATTGATGCTGGCTGCTTTATTAGGTATACATTGCTAGTAACATGTTTGACCCTACTTTCCCTTAAGAACTACATTAATTGTGTTTTAGCATTGATTCAACAAGATGCTGCGGATTCTTTAGCTTTTCGGTTCATATTGACATAGATTCATGATTTGAATCTCCTGTTCCAACACCTGTTTCAAAAGTGCTCTATTGGATTGTGATCAGCTGACTGTGGAGGGCGTTTGAGTTTATTGGACTCGTCATGTTCAAAATGATTTGAGCTTTGAGATGTGGTTTGTTATCCTGTTGTGGTTATAAACGAATGGTCATGGATAGCAGCAATTCTTAGGTAGACTGTGGAGTATAAACAATGCTTAAATGGTACTAAAGGGGCTCCAAGTGCACCACAAATATTCCACATGCCAGTACGCTATCACAGCATGCTGAAGCATTGATACAAGACAGGATGGATGCCATCTAAATGTCACAATCTTAATCAAGACTCATCAGACTAAGTAACACTTTTCCTTTGACTGTACAATTCTTAGCTGACAGGACTGGTACGGGTGTAGCTCATCTGCTTCAAGTTATGAATGTGATTATGAATATGATGTGATTTGTATTCAAAAATGCAAAATCTCAGACCTCAATTGTAAAGAGTGGTCATTTGATTTACTGCTTTCTTTCAATTGCGGGGTTCATACGGGTGCTGGAAAAACTTGAACATCCCTTTTACAATTTTAAAATTGCAGTTTCAAGGTTTAAAAAGTGCTTAGATTTTGGATACTGTGTAGGTAATAATAATTAAATATTTTAGTAAAATAATAGCAATCTTAATTTAGGGATTAAATTAGAGTAAATAGCATGTGTATATATGTAAATGTATAATTTGGCAAACTTGTGAAGTGCTGGAAAAGTTTGGAAATGCACATAGACAGTGCTTGGAAAAGTGCTTAAATTTGATTTAGAAAAGGTCTGGCCATTCTTCTAAGGTTTTGTATCTACTATGCATTTTTCCCTCGAGCATAACTACTCAATGAATATTGTACCCATTGTCTGTGGACCCTAGAGGTGGTTATGCTTGAAAATCCCATTATATCATCAGTTTTTTAAAAATGGTCAGACCAGCTAGTCTGGCACTGGTAATCATGCCATATTCAAACTTAAAAGCCAATAAATCCTCTTTCTTCCTCATTTGGTTTGACCTTCAGCAGATCATCTTGACCACGTCTACATGCCCAAATGCTTTAAGTCACTGCCTTGTGATTGGCATATTAGATATTTGCATTAACGAGAAAAAGGTATATCTGATAAAATGGCCAGCGAGTGGCATTGATCATTACCATTTAATAAACATATTTTAATTCTCTCTCTATGGTTAGGGAAGATTCACACTCCTATGGAATATAAGGGGGAACTAGCATCATATGAGATGAGACTAAGGTACTTTTTAAATATATTATCATAGCTGCTTTGTGCTAATAATCTTTCTCCTGCTAGATTTTGTTGGATTAAATGCTCATTTTTTGTTGCAGGAGAAAGCTGGATCTGTTTGCCAATGTGGTTCACGTGAAGAGCCTTCCTGGATACAGCACCCGCCACAATAACCTGGATTTGGTGATCATACGGGAGCAGACTGAGGGAGAATACAGCTCTCTTGAGCATGAGGTACTTGCTGTGTTCACATGATTAATTTCTGTATGAGGAACAAACTTTTTAAGACCAAGAGAGAGATCAAGAAATACAAGTCAGCAACCAGAAAAGAGAACAAGATTCTTAATGAGCTGGTTCAATGGTTTTCAAACTGTGGGCTGCGGCGCTATTGCTTGGTGACCACAATCTGTTATTAATGGAAATAGCATTTAAATATGTCAAATGTATGTATAATAAAAAATAATAAGAAATAAATAGTAAATTGTTCCCATTTGATTTCACAGATTGGTTTAATAATAGCCCACTAGTTTAAAACATGCTGCATACCTGGCTGTCAGTAGGTCGGTTCTCTTGTTTTCTGCTGGTTTTGACTGCTCGAGATCTGCACTCTGAGATCTGTCCAAGATTTTATATGTGAATGCCGGTCTGGGCATCATTAAGTTGTGTGGTTGTGTGGGATGTGGGTGCTTAAAATGATCCATGGCACTCTGTGGGTATATATCTAAAGGCCGGTTCAGAGTGCAATTTTTTTTTTTCTCATATTAATCCAAACGATTGTAGCATGTCAAACTGCACAAACTGGGATTCCATGTCGCACTGTAAGATCTCAGCTGTCATAATGTCAGCCTGAATGACAATGAAGACGCGCCAAACATGGAAGATAACTCACCTGGAGTTTGACACCATCCGTGACACTTTCACTGTCCCGCTTTCTGAATTGATACCTCACAGCAAACATAAACAATCTGTAGTTTGCACACAGCGTGCTCTCAAAAATAAAACCAGGAAGAAAAGGGTTTGAAGTTGTTGCACGTTTTGCATCATCAGAGTTGGCTCTCCTATTGGTTCTTGGATTAACGCTCATCGCAGCTGTTGTTACACTGCAGGAAAGTGTCTAAAATCATCTGACACTGCCAGAACTTCAAACCAACAAACAAAGATCATAGATTTTAGCCTAGGATTTCAGGAATCCTAGGATTTCCCAAATTTGTGTCAGATTTCCAAATGTTGGTTGAAGTCCCACAGTGTGAGCAGGGCTTTTCTCACAGACTCAAGGATGCGTTATTTAGCCCCTTTCACTTGGGACGTTGGAAGTGATAAACTGCCACTGTTGTTTCTGCGTATAAGCGCCTTCTACTTTTAAGTGCAGGTCACATTTGTATCTGCTTGGATCTAACACAAATGTTGCAGAGGAGGGGGCAAAACTTTTATTATTGCAGAAAAATCTGACCCGCACAAGTCTTGTCTAGACTTCTTGTCTAGTTCTTGTCTAGTTATATCACAAAATCTAATACTCCTTAAATATTAAGCTAAAACAAAGTGATGCTCTTTCGTTTGGTTCAATAAATAAATAAATGCTGTTCTTTTTATTTTAAATATTTTGTAACTGTATAAATGTCTTTACTGTCAACTTCTGAACAATTCTAGGCATCCCCATTGAATAAATGTATTCCTTTTCTCCCTCAGAGCGTTGCAGGAGTGGTTGAGTGCCTGAAGATCATCACTAGGGAGAAATCTCGCCGCATTGCTAAATTTGCATTCGACTACGCCACCAAGAAAGGCCGCAGCAAAGTGACCGCCGTCCACAAAGCAAACATTATGTAAGCATAGCGGGATTATTCCACCCGTATGGTTTTAAACGCTCAACACGCAGACTTACTCTCTAGGATTTTTCTCTCACAGGAAACTCGGGGATGGTCTCTTCTTGCAGAGCTGTGCGGAGGTGGCTGAGCTTTACCCCAAAATTAAATATGAGAACGTCATCATTGATAACTGCTGCATGCAGGTAATGTTTCCTGTCTTTCATCGTTAATAGCCTGTTATAAGAATGACCTATAGATATAATTGGGATATTTTTCTGTGGCTCACAGCTGGTTCAGAATCCCTATCAGTTCGATGTGCTGGTAATGCCCAATCTTTATGGCAACATCATTGATAACCTGGCAGCGGGGCTGGTTGGCGGAGCAGGTGTAGTTCCAGGCGAGAGTTACAGCGCAGAATATGCTGTTTTTGAAACGGTTAGAGACTAAATATTGTTTTTCGTTCTTGCATTGGTAATAAATGAATAGAGACTCTGGTTGAATTGCTATATGTGTATGATGACTTATGGAATCATATGTGTAGCAAAATCCATTTTGAAATGTAGTCAATGTATTATTATTTTTTAATTAGCATTTTTCAAGACACATGTCCAAAGTTGGGTGTGAAAATTTAATTACATCGTTTACATTTGCCATTTCCAACCAAAGTTTTCAAATTTAAATTACATGCTACATTTAGTGCTTTAAAAGTTGCAAAATAAAGCTCAAAATGTATGCTTCCATAGACTTTACTGTGATTTCTGTTTCTTGCATTTAATATCAGGGTGCCAGACATCCCTTTGCTCAGGCTGTCGGGAGGAATATCGCAAACCCCACCGCCATGCTCCTCAGTGCATCAAACATGCTGAAACACCTCAAGTGAGTTTCCCATTGTTATATTTTATTAATTCCTTTAGTCTCCCACAAAAGGGGAGTAATTTATTACAATTTACAGTGAACTCTGATCCAGTCCATGTATGTTGAATTTGGTAATAAGATGCATTCATCTATTCTAACTAGCCGAGTGATGAACATTGCGCTGAATCATGCAATTAATGTGCTATCAATATGCTAACACATGCGCTGATAGCCTCGTGGGCAGTCTGGTGACCTGTGGTGCCATTGTGCTTTGGGTGTCTCGAGTTCAAGTCCCAACTTGTGGAAATTTTCCGATCCTGTCCCTTTTTCTTTTTTACTCTTCACTGTATGGTCTTATCACAATAAAAGCAAAAAATGCCAAAACTTAATCTTAAAAAAATTATATATAAATATATATTAACAGTGTGTTAAAATATACAGTATTTGCAATATTAAAATATGTTTTAAACTTGTTGACTTGTGTTATGCATGTTAGCAACTTCTAACTAATGGTGTGTTAATGCATATGTGCTATCAAATTGTTCAAATATGTTAAACTTTTTAAGACATGCATTCTAGTTATCTATCAGTAAACATTTCAGCATCTGTCTATTTATGTTTTTCTGATAACTGGACTTGATCTGGACTGTGACTTTCAAAACTTCCAGCTTTTAAAACTATTTAAGATTTATTGGCCAGGCTTTCTCAAGTCTTGGCAAGTTTGTTTTCTGTATATTGATTGTTGTGTATGTGGTCTTAATTGTATTGATGCCAGTGGGTTCTTTTATTTTCATTTTTTCAGCCTCGAATATCATTCAAACATGGTGTCTGAGGCAGTCAAGAAAGTCATAAAACAGGGCAAGGTAAGAACTAATAGTGTGTATTTAATGTGTGAACGAGAGAGATGTGTTTGTGTGGGTTATAGAATTATATCCATTATACAAGCCATGGGGCATTGGTTTTCATCCTAATTGGTGGGTTTCCCTTTGTAAGGAATGGATACATTTACAACACAGCACTACTTTATTAAATGAATAAAATACATCTAAAAATGAATTAGTTAAATTGATGGACAGACAGACAGACAGACAGACAGACAGACAGACAGACAGACAGACAGATAGATAGGCAGGTAGGTCTGTCTGTCTGTCTGTCTCTCTGTCTGTCAATTTAATTTTGGGCACCTTTTTATATATATTTAGCCGTCATCTTATAGACCTCATGAAATAGTCTCACAATTATTATTTTTAAAACAGACATTGCCTAATGAAAGAGGACATTCAGGTAGAACATATAAAAGGGCTTCTGTTCTGTTATATTCACCAGTCTGTCATTTGTCAGATATTTGCTGAGGCATAAATAAAATAAACAAGCTATGAAAGCAAGAAAAAATATTTAATTAGCTAACATTAAAAGATAAATACATGTAGTTTATGCTGAATAGCTAATGTTAAATATAATGGTCAAGCATTAGCACAAATGAACACAGTCTTGATTTCTTGCAATTTAGTGAACATTTTAATTGGAAATGACATTTTATTGTAGGTCTGTTGTCCAGATTGAGACAGTTTGTTCTTTTCGATAGTAACTTGCTGTTAGGACAAAGAGGGCATTTGCATTTTAGTATTTTCAACTAAAAATTGACAATTGTTTGCGCTTTTTGTTGGGTGTTTTGTTAGCCTGAAGCATTCAAACTTTTAGAAACAGGAAACTTTAGCTTTGAATTTCTTTTTCCTTTTTTATTTTTAAAGAAGCTCTGTCATTCAGTCAAACACTAGTCTTCACCTTTTGCTGCTTATCCTTAAATTGCTGACGTGGTCTTCACCTTCCCTTCCCTCCTCTGCCGTCACGGCCCGATCTGGGTGTATGTGACCGTGTGTGTGTGTTTGTCTGTGTCCCAGGTGAGAACGCGAGATCTAGGGGGTTACAGCACCACTGGTGACTTTGTCCGTGCCATTGTGGCCAGTCTACGCCAACGGACTGATTGAAGATGCTTGTTTGAAGATCGCATGCACATGCCGCTTCTGATCGCAATATGTTCAAAGAGGAGTTTAAAGCAGTCCTGGCACATCCTGCGTTTGTCTTCTGCTTTGACTGTCTCTTGCTTTTCATTTCTTTTCCGTCTTTTCTGGCTGATATTTTTATTTTTTCACTGCATCAATGTACATTCTTTTTTTGCAAGTCTATTTGATATAGTCTTATATGTGTACAGGAATTGCACTTCTGTTTAAAAGTTAAGGGTTGGTAAGATTTCTTACATCGATCAGGGCTGCATTTATTAAAAATAATAATAATAACAATACAGTAAATGTAGGGCACTTGTTAAAAAAAAAAAAAAAAAAAAACAAATGTTGCTGGGGGTTGTTGCAAAACTTTTGAACTTTTAAGAGTTAATACAAAATATATACAAAAAATATATTGTTATCAATTACCGTATATGGTTCTTCACCCGATAAAGGCTTAAAAAAAATTCAGAAATGCTTATTGTTTGCATTAGCTCTGCATTTTACTTGCATCATGTCGGCAGATAAGGTCATTTAAAACGTTCACTTATGGCAGTCTACTTAAAATATATTTGAAGCTATACGCTATATAGATCTGGCCTTTTTATTTGCATGACACATAGACATTACAGTACAGAAAGGCTCTTCCGGCATTATTTCGTACATTAAGAGCATTCTTTTTAAAAGAGAGGCTCTTGGATGTGCATCTAAACGTCACATCCTATTGGTTTTCTGAGTTCTTTATATAAAGATCAGTCGACAGGCTTTCATAAGTGGTCTGCAAACTGTTCACACTTGAGTAAAAAATATCTATAGTCATTCAAGATAATTCTTACATATGTAGTGACTTTAATACATTTTTATAAGTAATTTATGCCTTGAAGGCCAAAGCTGAATTTTCCAGCATCATTACTCCAGTCTTCAGTGTCACACAACCTTTTATAAATCAATTTAGTAAGCTGATTTGTTTGTCAAGAAATGCAGAAATTTCTTAGGACTGTTTTTATTAGAACAGCAATAATGCATGTCTGGCATTGTTTTACTCCACTACTTTGCTCGCTCCAGTTTTGCGTTTTACTTAGTTTCTGTATGGCTCTGTCTTATTGCTGCTCTTGTCATCTCTGTTTGGGGCTGGTCTTCTTTTTTTTAGGTTTTCAAAAGTGACTTGATACTGAAACAAATGCAGTGGTGTGATACTTGTTGATTTTTTTTTTTTTTCTCACTTTCAATGTTACTATAGTAAACCACACTAATCAAATCTGCTGTCGTAAGTCAGATGAGCAGTTATTGTTTTATTTTATGATGCTGATGTTCTGAGCCATTACTGACTTAAATGTGGACACGATGAGTGACTGATATCACGGTCTCTCAGGCATTTTAAACTTACCTCAAGTCACTGTTGTACTTATCTAACATCTTGTTGTCTTCATATTTTTCTAACTCAGCACTTGCAGTATTAACATTTTTAGTCTTGAATTGTAAAAATATCCATCAATTAACAAGTTCCGTATTTCGTGATTCACAGTTTCAGTTTATTTAGGAATGTGCATTGCATTATGGGACATTGATCGTCTTTTGCTGTAGAAAATTCAGCTGCACAGTTAACAAAGTGACTTTTGTTGACATTTTAGTAGTTTGAAACAATATATTGTGCAAGATACAGTGCCTATAGGAAAATCATCATAGCCTGTGAAAATCTATACCTTTAACTACATTACACCCTGCTTTCTACAGACCTTCTGGATAAAGTTGTAGAAAGACACGGGTTAGGAGAAGGCTACCAAAACATTTCAAAAGCTGGAGAAGTTATTTGGAATGTGACTTGATTTCAGGCTGTATGACAAATAAAGTCATTATTTCAAAGGGGTATTATGATTTTCTATAGCCACTGTATATATGGAGAATTAAGTCTGTAAAATTACAGAAATCACTGGTGGTTTGTTACCACATTTTTCTACCATAATTTACAAGGCAAGGCAAGTTTATTTATATAGCACATTTCATACACAGTGGCAATTCAAAGTGCTTTACATAAACAGGAATAAAAGAGACAAGTATAAAAAAAATAATAAAAACAAATAACATGAAAACAGATAAAAACTGATTCAAATGTGTTAAAACAGGTTATAAAAGATAGAAAAAGAAAAGAAAGACATAATAGTGCGATCTGCGATCCAAACACCAACCAGACAAGAGATCACTTCAAAATGTCAATAAAAGTCACTTTTTCAAAGGTTTCAACATTGACCATTGTTTGAGGAAAGATCAAGGTCCCAAAATGCAATTCAAAAGCATAAATAAAGGAAGAAAAAAAACATAAATCACAATATATGGGAAGTGGTTAATTTGTGGTTATTTTCTTTTACAGTGTAGCGTGTTTAGGAAGCTGAAAACCACGTATTTCTATTTATTTCCTAGATGAACCGACCAATTTTTTTATCAACTGTGATTTATTTCATTTTTTTCCAGTGCCAAAAAATAAAGGATTGAAAAATAAAAATGTCAGTTTATAATCACTGGTATTGTGTGCTCCGTTTAAGGGTGACCAAATGAAAATGATGAAATGATATGCTGGATATCTTTGAGAATTGTGTGTGTTTTGTGAGAAATGCTTCAGTTTGATTGCATTCAATCACTTCCTGTGTGAACTTCATATCCACGAAGACATAAAAACATGTTATTGCTCTCTTTGGTGTAGGTTCGCACCTCAGATCTGGGAGGATATGCATCAAACGACGAGTTCACCAGGGCTGTCATCACAAATCTGGCTGTCTAAATCAATCCCAGCATTCCACTGATATCTTCATCTTAAGCACAATCAACAGCGCCGACTGTCCAGTATCAAACATTTCTCATTTTCCTTGCTCAAGCCTTTCTGCTGGCCTAACCAGTGGTCTATCACATGGTCTACAACAAAGCACAAGTGTTGTAAGATTCATGTCGTCTCTGGCCAAAACCAGTAATTAAAGAATGACTGTATAATTGCTTTATAAAAGATGTATTTATTCAGCTATTTATGACTTAATAGCCTTGCTACTTGTTCAGTCACTAACATTAATAAAATGTTATGTAATGTGTGGACAAATATGTTGTCTTATTTAGTGATAGTACACCAGTTACGAACTTTTTGTAATCTAATGTAGGAGACCACTTGAAGCTTCTCTGGATTTTATTTCTTTTTTCTCTAAAAGATCTGAACATTTCTAGCACATTTCAAATAAAGATATTGTCATTTTCCTTTGTTGCTATTGAAATTTAGGATTACTCCACCAAATATTGATTTCTTGACTTTTTAAAGTGTATAAAATGGTTTTGTGTTGTCTAGAAATCAATATTGACATTTTTGTTATTTTAAGAAATATTTAAGTTGTTCTTTATTTTAAATTTGCATGAAATCACAGTATAGTTTCCAGAGGTGCTGGGCATGTGGTCATGGAATAAAAGTAAATGAACATGTTTTGTGGGGGTGAAATTCAACACTTGTGTAAATTTTTATTTTTTTGTTATCATTCTGTCTGACTTTTTTTTTTTTATTGAATGATTATTAATACATTATAATTACGTGGGGGCTGTTCATTTCTCTGTGGTGACCTCTTATAAAGCAAGGACTAGCTGAAGGATAGAGAGTAATTCTGAGTTTTTAAGTCGAACTGACATTTGTGTAAAGCCAAGTGGTACTTTTTAATGTGACACTACACTAAATTATAACTAATCAGTGATCATTTTAATATCCTTTCTGATCACTTATTCAAGATTGTGTAATGATACATGATCTACTTTATGAATTGTATTGCTTTTTCATTAAAAAAAATGAGAACACAAAAAACTAACTGGAATTTAAAGAGTTAAAATCCTTAAAATAAATTTGTGACATTTGTCATCAGGGCTGCTGCTGGTAAAAAATAATTTAAAAATTGTATTAAAATATATGATGCTTCTATTAATATAGACATTTTATGTGTGTCCATCTTAGGGGGCGCCTAAAATCTGTGCACCCCCTCTGAAATGTGCATCGATTAACTTAAATTGATAAATAATAATAGAGTTATGCGAGACTAATGAGAGTGACTGCGGTGAATTTCATGAATAGAACCCTTCCCTTACAGAAGATATATGTTTAAATAAATGATTGACTTTAAATATAATACTGATGAGATTAAGTGAAGTCAACTGTTTAATGTGTGGTTTAGTTGAAAACAACTACAATTTTATGTTTTACGTTTATTTAAAACTCACCAAAAAGCCTAATTTTAGAAGCAGGCTAGTGCGTTTTAAAATGCGTCTCACTTGTTGTCCTTGCTTTATCCCTCAAAATAATAATCATATTACGTTTTAATCAATTGTGGCATTTGATTCATTTTTATGTAGACTGAGAATGCTAATTAAAGTCAATGAAGGGGGTGCATTTTAGGAGAGGGGTGCGGTTCTCGAGTTCTGCAGATTTTAGCTCCAATTTGCCTCAACCCACCTGCCACGGATGTTTCTAGAAAGCCTAGTAAGAGCTTGCTTTGCTAGCTCAGGTGTGTATAATTGGGGTTGGAAGTAAACTTTGCAGGACAGCGGCTCTCCAGGAGTATAACGTTCAAATTGATACACATGGGCAGGAGTTAAAAGGTGTCAGGCTGCTAGCAGTGCTGCTCTAAGACCCTTCATTACCAGAACTGACCGCATGTCGGCGCTCTGATCACCAGCGCCTCCACATTCCCCTCTCCTGGAAGCGTGTCGTCCGCCAGATGTCGCGGCGTCTCTGCGTGGGAAGAGGAGAGAGGAGGGGCCTGGGAATCCACTGCTTCCCATTCCAGGCGCAGGGGCACAACATGGCGGATTAGGAGGCGACCGACGCGCCCGGATACAACGAACAAATACTGGGATACCGTTTCCCCTTTCCGTGGAGACGCCAGGAATACAGGCTTTTCGGACGGCTAACGCGCTCCTTCGAGACTCCCCAAAACATGCGTTTTGGATAACAGTACGCGTTGCTGTGCCTCACTCCAAATTGGCTGTCTGTCCGAGATCATTCCTATCACCCAGGCCCCCCACCCCGAACACACTCTCGGTTCCTGGGGTGTGGAGACAGGGGCCGGGGAAGTGGAAAACAAGCGCACTTTATCTGGAACATCAGGCTCCGTGGTGCGGGACAGGGCTGTCAGGGTGAGTAACATCGCTGCTTCTCTCAACATATGAACAGCGCAAACTTATGTTTAGTCTGATATCTGTCCCCTGTGTCACCCAGGTTTTTGTCACGTTAGTGAGTCGACCAGTCAAAGAATGCAACGCGCTTTGTGGCACATCCGTAAGCCGACCGCAGATTTATGTAACGTGAACGCGCCGCGCGGGGATGTTCACGCAATAATGTTGGAAGCAACGCTAACATTTGCCGAAGTAGCTGGGAGGCAAGGAGGGAAAAATGAGGGGGTGGGGGGGCGAGGGGGGTCTGCCGAGAACAGGGAGGGGGAAGAGGAAGATAGACACGCAGAGCTTTTGGTGGAAGTCGGGCTGATTGTCCGCCAGAACGCAGGCGTGATTTCTGACTGGATACAATGAAACATTATGAAGGGTTTTTTCACTTGATGCGTCGTGTCAGTGTTAGTGGTCCTATTCTGGACACGTTGCCAAAATATTAGCCTTGATATGTGGTGGAGTTGTTACTTCTAACTGCCCCAGACTGGGTGAATTTTACTTTAGTCTCTATGGCCTTTGACCTGATGCATTGTAGCAACAGGAATGGTTCTGGAATAGATGTAAATGGCTTCAGACTGGATGCAAACCTATGGATATTGTACCATATTAATCGAATATTGTGAAATATTCTACACTTGAAGCAGTCCCATACTGGACATGTCATGAAAATATAAGAGACTGTGTAAAGTTTTAAAAGACTTTATGATTTTTGAAATGATACATCAAGTAACTTGAAAGTTCTGGAATAGATATAGTCTGCTGTATAAATGGTTTTAAACTGGCTATAGTACACGTTTATGGACGTTGTACCGAAAGAATGAATTCTAGTGCAGTGTGTAACATTATGAAAGGTTCCTCACTTGATGAATTGTCAGTGTTAATGCTCCCATGCGCTTTGAAAATATAGACCTAGTGATAAATGGTCAGGATGTTGCCATTAACAGTCCTAGACTGGGTCAACTTTAACAGTCTGTATAATTTCTGACTTGTTTCATTGTAGCAACTTTAATGGTCCTGGAATTAGACTAGAAACATAGCACAAATCTATGGCTGTTGTACTATAGTAATCATTGTTGTCGGTATGCAGTGGAACATTGTGAAATATTATTCATTCAGTGCATTGTGTCATTGTTAACAGTCTAATACTGGATAGCTGATAAGTGGTTAAGTTGTTACTATTAAGTGTTCTTGTTTTGGTAAATTGTAACAGTCTGTATGATTGCTGCTGACTTTGTTGTAACAATGTTAATAGTTCTGGAATAGATACTATATTGTAATAGCAATACAGTTCTAGACTGTATAGTACAAATATTTTTGTATGTGTTGTACCATATGAATTTTTTCTGACCCAATGTTCACTTGATGCACGGTGTCAGTGTTAATGCTCATATACTGTACACATTGTTAAAGTATAAGTGGTGAATGAGAAAAGGTAAACGCTTTAAGAATGGGTCCATGGATATTGTGTTTGTGAATGAGGGATTTTGGACTTTTGACATGGTAAAACTATTAGTAGTTCAAGAATGGTTACATTAACAATATAAGTACTTCTGTACTGTATATTATACCAGCTGCTCATTCATTTTAATAAATTATTTCAGACCGGACACGTAACAATATTGATCCCTGACTGGACATGGTTTTAGAAAGTTAAATAATTTATGAAAGAAATTCTCACTGGATAGATTTTAACAATAAGAATGATTTCTGGCTGGATACATAACAATTAATTGATCCAGGTCAAATATGTAAATATTTTCTGACTGGATACATTGTTGTAGTATCAGCAGTTCTTAAGAATGTGATCTTAATTATATCAGATTATTTAAAATGTAACAATTTAAACCATTATCCAATACTCAGTATGATAAATTGTGACGTTTATCTGGATGTTTTTCTTTGCTAGATATGTTTTATCAATGTAACTAATTTATAAATGACTTTTACAATATGTGTAACATTTAGATCTGAATGACAGCTTGAATGGTCCTTAACTGGATACATTGTTTAAATGTGAATAATATATTCGGTTTTCTTTACAATAAAGTAATCAGACTGGATATATTGTAGAGCTGTAAATAATTTGTGACATTTTTAGCATTACGGAGGATTTCTAAATGGACAAACTGGATAATGAACTAAAGGCTCCTTACTATATGCTCTCTCACTGAATACGTTGTAGCAATATTAATCATCCCAGACTGGATGCATTCTAAAACATTGTAACAATAATAGATGGGAAGACAATGGGAGTCCAGTGCGTTCGCGTCACGCGCTGTGGGCATGCTGAAAGTGAACATATTGATCAGCGCTTTGTCGCTACATGTTTTTAAAAGGTGTGTGTGTGTGTGTGTGTGTGTGTGTGTGTGTGTGT
>CAIGQW010052715.1:845926-878384 GCA_903798125.1 Danio choprae
TCAAGTGCGCTATTCATTGTCTGCACTTAGGTGAAAGTTGGCATGCTAATTTGCCTATTTTCGTTTTAATAAATGGCCATTTTGTTTTTCTTCAGGTTTAGTTTTCACGCAACTTGCAGTGGTATCAGTGTCTGTAGAGAACACTGAATTGAAAGTCTAGTCACTACATAGTTGATATTTGCCCTAAATGAGTATCAAATACATCAGGGAGCTGTATATGTTTGTTTGTTTCTATATTTTTAGTCACATTTAGAAGATGTGAGGTCTAGAGATGGGCAATATCTTATCATTTGCAGTAAAAATGAATTCCCCATGATAAAAAAATTACTTGTATTGTGGTAATAATAATGATAAAACCTATAATTGGTTGTATACATTATTATAAATATGTTAGTTTTGCTTGTTTAAGCCTGTTTACCAAAAGAGATCTACTACTTTCACTTTAAATTCACTTCATAAAACCAGTTGAGTGTTTGAATTCACTATTTTTTGTGACCAGACATGGTTGACATAGCAAGTAGTCATGCTAATTTATTGCATAAATGCTTAAATACCATGGATGCCGTGAAGAACACAAATAATACATATTTTGCCACAAGTAAGTTTGTTTATTGGCTTCATGTTTGATCCATTTATCCATTTTTTTTTTCTTCTTTTCTGTCCTGTTCCTGTTTCAGAGGTCCCAAACTGTGCCCACCGTCCAGCAAAGTTTATTTCTAACCTGCTTCAGCACTTCCTTAAAAGCTTGATTATGTGCTTCAGTGTGTTTAAATATGGTTGAGCTCTGTAGAATAGTGAGCATCCAGGAGCAGGGTTAAAGATATATGAAAATTAATACTTTTCTCTAAAGGTCCAGGACATTTTTTTTGTCTCTCTGTTGATACTTATGAATTATTGTCATTAATATTGTTGTCGCAATAAATAGAAAAGTCTGTAAAAGTATATAAAGTGATATAATTCCATATCACCCATCCCTAGTGAAGACGTATGATTTGAGTTAGGTGTCCTATGTCCACATTCAATCATGCTGATGCTAATTGTTGTATTTTGGAGAGCATATTTCACCTTCCATGTGAAATAATAAACTTTTAAAGGAAAAATCTCAGCACATTATTATGAAGACCTTACTGAAGTCACATTAAATTACAAAGCAAAGCAATTCATACACTGTAAAAACCAACAAGCAGAGATGGCAAAAGCGCACACATCATTTACTCAAGTACAGCTGCACATGTTTAAAACAATTGTGGTAAAAGTTGAAGTTCTGATTACATTTTTGTGCTCAAGTAAAAGTAAAGAAGTATGGCCTAAAACATGTACTTGAGTAAGAAGTATTCATTACCTGTTTTAGTTTCCCGTTGATAACTAGACCTCTCGTAATTGTGATACGTTTATACAAAAGAACTTGCATTACATTTAGTTGTAAAAACGTTGTCAATTCTTAGCAGGAATGTAGCCAGGCAAGATCACTCTACAAAATTGCTCAACAACATTGCTCAAAAACTTGCCCATGTATCATCACCTTTTCTCAAGCTCACAGCATTCAGCTTGTAGTTTTGAGATTGCTAGATCAAGAACAACAGTTGCCGTTGGTTGAATCAAAAAAGCATTCAAATTCAGGCCTGGTTTCAAAATGTAAGGGGTAAAAAGTACAGGTATTGGTGTAAAAATGCAATGAGTAAAAGACAAAAAAAGGTTGTCAGAAAAGTAAATAGTGAAGTAAAGTACTGATACCAGAAAAAAATACTTTAGTACAGTAACACAGCATTTGTACTTTATTTACTTCCCATCTCTGCCGACAAGTTTAAGGCTTTACTTAAAAAAAGTAAGTACACATGTTGCCTTTTAAAGCAACTTTACTTAACAAAGACTTTACTTAAAAACCTGAGTAAACCCGTTGTAATGTGGAACTGTTAAGTTGACATTTTGAATGACTACTTTACAGTAGTAATGAACAGAAAATAACTTGAATTTCTGTTGTAAAAAGGTCTGGTTCAGAGTGCGCGGTGTTTTTGACCTATAAGATAGTAAATTATTTTCACCACATCTGAAATCTGTGAATATAAAAGTTTCTGTGCTCCTGCTGGTCAGGGTCAGCAAACATTAAAAGTGAAGTTGTTTTTTTTTGGTCACGCGATCATGTAATGTTCTTGATAGGCCTGTCACAATAATCAACATATCGACTTATCATACAACACATGGACATAACCTCAATCATATTTAGTGATGCAATATATATCGCCCATACATAAAAACCAATTCTAGCAACATTGTAGCTGATTGTGCAGCATCTCTATTTGAGGTGTCAGCAGGGTTAAAAACACTATAGTATTTACTATAAATTATTATAGTATGTTTTCATGTGGGTGTCTGATGACTGAAAATAGATCTTGTAGCAGATATCGCAGCCTCTGTTACTTTGTACCTTACGCTTTTTTGTTAACATTTATTTATTTAGGATATGATTTTATCACATTCTGATTCCAATGCCTAATTATTAAATTCTTAAAATGGCTATAATTAAATTAAATATTCTTAAGAATAAAATATTATATGTTCTTTGGAGGGCATCACGGTGGCGCAGTGGATAGCACGATCGCCTCACAGCAAAAAGGTCGCTGGTTCGAGCCTCGGCTGGGTCAGTTGGCATTTCTGTGTGGAGTTTGCATGTTCTCCCCGTGCTCGTGTGGGTTTTCTTCAGGTGCTCCGGTTTCCCCCACAAGTCCAAAGACATGCACTATAGGTGAATTGGGTAAGCTAAATTGTCTGTAGTGTATGTGTGTGAATGGGAGTGTATGGGTGTTTCCCAGTGATGGGTTGCAGCTGGAAGGGCAAAAAATATGCTGGATAAGTTAGCAGTTCGTTCCGCTGTGGCGACCCCAGATTAAAAAAGGGACTAAGCTGAAAAGAAAATGAATGAATGTTCTCTGGAAGAGTGTACTTGCATTGTAATGATAGTATATTGTCATTCTGGCATTATATAATGAGTGGCATAAACTGGCCTTAAAATGACAATAATATAGTTTATCGCAATATATTTTGGTGCAATATATCGTACAACAAAAACAGGCCTAGTTCTTGATGCACTGTCAGATTGATACCATTTCATTGCAGGCTTTTATACTGGGTCATATAAGGATAGTAACCAACAAAATACTTTCTCTAATTTTATTGTTGCCAATAATGTTGACTAATCAATTCAATTTTAGCAGTGACTCTTTATTCAATATCAGTATTTAAAGTCATCAATTATACAATGATTTAAATTTGAGCTGTAATGCAGCTTCGTGGAGGACAATAGTGTCATTGAGCTCAGTTTACATTTAATTCCATTCAATCACAGTTTCAGTGCTGTCGAGTTCAATTATGAAGCTAGTGACAATCACACCATTATCCGGCTCAGCTCAAGACTCATTCAATAGTGTCAGTAAAGTCAGATCAATAATATTCTATTATTATTATTTGTTTTGTTAATCCCTGAGCAAACCAATAGAGGCAGTTAAGCTTAAAACTCCATTATAATTATAAAAAACATTATAATTATATGTCCACTCTGTGTTTTATGGACATGCAGATGTGAAAACGTCCATCTGCAGCATTCTTGACCAGCTTTCCTAGAATTGGAGAACAAATTTTTGTACATTTTGTTCTCTGCACTCCTAACAATTCAGCTGGTGTTATCGTACATTTGATGTCATAGGTCTAGTCTCACCCTGCTTGGGTTTCTTTATCGACTCGTCCTGTGTGGACCTGTTATTTTTTCTTCCTGCAAGCCATTTGGTTATGAAATAGGCCTGCACTTTTAGGAACTTGCTAAGACGTAGTTTTTAGAGAGGTTAACTTGTGATTTCTAACCAGATTTACAGCAACTGTTATTTTTGTAATTATTACAGGCATTCGATTATTTTTTTCCCTGCATTGTGAGACGATGCCAACAAATTGCATTCATTGGAAAAAATTTATTTATTAAAGCATGACAGTTTGTATATAAGATCCACGGAGGTTAATTTGTGATTGCATGAACATGTCAGTTTGTGGTATGTCATCATTTGTTTTTCAATCATAATGTGTTTGTATAACATGCACCATTAAGTAGCAAAGAAAAAGCAAAGTAGACATGAATGCATGTGCAGTATTTGCTGAATGCACTGAGTGTGGACCGGTAACCCACTTGCAGACCCTCTATAAGAAGCATCAAAAAAAGAAATCTTAATAAATTGGGCTGTAGCATTCACAGCGGTTAATGCTACACAGAAAAACCAGATAGTTAAAACTAAAGATGGCGATATTTGAGGATACCGAATGCAGAGTTTTGAAACCAAATAGTTTGAGTACTGTAAACATATATATTGAGTCATATACACTAGTGCTGGGCGGTATGACGTAAAGTATATTTCATGGTATCAGAAAGATTATATTATGGTAACGATATCTTTCACGATGACTAAAAAAAAACATTTTTATAGTTACTTATTCCAGAAAATGTGCAAACGGGCTTTATATAATAAATAAGCTTAAATGTCTAAGAAAAGGACTTGATCTTATTTGATTATTTAAATTTTTAACCTTATAAATATAGTAACAAAACATGACTTTTGACGAACAACAAATTCCACTGTATTTAACATTTCAGTTTTATGTGGACAGATTAGTATAAATAGTTGTAGAAATATATATTACTATAAACATTTTTCAAGTAATATCTTCTCACGGATATAAAATATATCCCAAGTAAGCAACAGGAAAATAAACTTAAATCTGTAAACACTTTTAAGGAAATATCAAACTTTTTTTCCTTTAAAAATACAAAATATAAACAATTACAATTCTTGTATAAATATTAAAACTAAGTGATCACTTCTTGCTGAAAATATAAATTAATCAGCATCACTGTCAGTCTCTGGAGCATCTTTCTCAGCCTCATAAACGCTGGGTGTGAATTGGCCACGCCCACTTTACATTTTGCGGTATGTACACTAATAAAAATGTTTGAGTTCAGTTAATAGAACAAATTCAGTCCAAAAAAAACTATATAGCTACTCAAATAGTTTGAGGAAACCGATTGCGGTAAATGGTTTAAGTTGACTGAACATCAATGAATAAAGTTGGTCAACTTAAGGGTTTGCCGCAATCTGTTTTCTCAAACCATTTAAGTAGCTAAATAGCTGTTATATTACCTGAACACAAACAAATTTGAGGATAAAGCAAAAACTAGCATGTATAAACCGGAAAAGGGAGGCATTTTAAGACTAATTTATTCAAATAAAACCTTTTTCAGTTGAGTACATCAACTACAAAACTAGTTATGCTGTTTTCTAGCAGGTAGAAGGTTCTGTTTGATCTGTTGAACTTCTGCTCGTTTCTGTGATTTAGTCATTTTTCATCCAGATTGACTTTTGAAGCGAGACTTCTGAAGTCCTGTTCTTAGAAGAAGTGGTTTAGCCAATTACAGATGTCAAAGAGGATAAGCCATTGGATCAGTTTAGAGGGTGGCGTCTTGGGCGTTGTTTTCCTCCTTACTTTCAGTAAAGAGGAGGGCCCAGGCAGAATGCTTGGCAGTTCATGTTTATAAATGATGCAAGTGACAAGCTGCATCTGGAGTCGCATACTTACTCTGAACTTTATATGACAAAAGAAGTGTGCAAAATCAGTGCAAAAAATCACCTGGACAAAAATACATGTACTGGTGAGATTCTGAAGTGTGCATGAAATGGCCACTTTATTGTCCTGTGTGGCCACAGGAGAGGATTTGTGAATGGCAGTAAGACAACATAATGAACAGATGACCTGATAATGACAAGTAGACAAGTAGGTTAATGCGTTATCAATTCATACTAGAACACACTTTTTTTAGTAATCGTAATATAATTATTTAATCACAAAAAGTACATTATTCACGAGAGTGTGATTTCGGACTCTGTTATGAATAGATCAGTGATTTAATGACTAACATGATTTATTCAAAAACAGATTCATTCAGCATAGTGTTTCTGTGAGATGCACAAATGTTCGGCTCTGCCTTGAGACAATATTGTTTCTAAAATGTCAACCTTTTGTTAAACTGTATTGAATCAATATCACTTTTGTATTAATATGCATGTTCTAGGGTTGTCACGATACTGGAATTCGGTACCAATTTTAAAAACGTCCATTTCCTGCAAACATTTGATCGCTGTTGAGCGCGTTCTTAACAAGAAAGGACTGTGATTAGTCATGAAGGTCATCAGTTCACCAAACTCACCGCTGTTTACTGAGTTTAAACATGGATACAGGGATCTTGGAGCGTTTTAAAGTCACATCGATCAGTTGGTTTGTCTATAAGCTGACATACGAGCAATCCACTGATGAATCGCGGGTTTAAAACACATTCGAGTGTCCCTGTATCTGTGGTTACACCCTCACAGTCATTTCTGTTAAGCACGTGAACACAATGGCAAATCAGCGGTGTTTAGGAACATGCTCAAATGTTAGCGGGAAATGGACGTTTTTAAAATTTCAGCATCGATTGGTACCGAATTCCAGTATTATGACAACCCTAGCATGTTCAACTCAATAATGTGAGGTTGCTTATTCTTAAAACAACAATTTCGATATTATTTTATTAGTTTTGCTGCTTTGCATCAACAAGGTTTGTGTAGGACAATTCACCCAAAAATAAAAACATGTATTTGTTTACTAACTCTCGTGATGTTTTTAACCTGTTTGATTTAATTTCATGTAACTGAAAATTAATAGTTGGAAAATGTAACAACCAATATGGCCAAAATGTGTTCATTATTCACTGAAAATCTTGATTGACATTATACTCTTTTTGCCATTCATGATAGTTAATGAAAGAAGTTGCCAATTGTGACTAACCATATTTGAATATTTTTTTTTGTGTCTATTTAAATAACCGAAAAATCGTTTTACAGAGCTCAAAAAGGTTAAGGAAATGGATTGATAACAGCAGAGTTTAGCAGCGAATGATAACTTCAGTTTAGATCTGGTTACATAGCTCATATGAACCAATTTAATGATGTGGCAACTAACATGGTGATTTTTGCATCTTTTTTAACTCCCATACAAAAATTAACCATGTTTTATTATAGTAAATTTAGTAACCATGTTTTTTTTGTGGGGGTACAAAGATTACATTTTCACAACCACGGTTTTACTACAAATACCATGGTGAAAATATGGTTAGTGTAACAAAACCATAGTGAATTTGTGGTTACCATGGTTGAACTATAATCTGGTTGAATTTCTAGTAAAACCATGGTAAATCTTTATATGACTTGTCAGCTTCTCATTCACCTTCCCTATATTGAAAACCAAGAATGGAAGAATGTCATCCTAAATTGAAATTAAAATCAGATGAAGCAGTAAATAACAACAGATTTCTTTCACCACATATGTTGTTTTTCCTCAGATTGCTTGTCAGCATTGAGAAAGAAACTGACAGGCTGTGGGGAAGCTCTGTTTTTAGGATGTCCACTGTATGTGTGGACTCACTGTGTGGCTCCATCTGACTGTGTGTTAAATACTGACCTCATCTTTACCACTTCCTTCCCTCTGCGTGTGATGTGGCTCTCTGGGAAACCCTGACACAAGACTGACGGTGGGACCACACCGCCCTCTTTTTCCCATAGACGGCCAGAGTTATCCCTTTACACTGAGTTCACTATACTTTCTTGTCATATTATGGAAGGGATAAAGGATATGAAATGAAGAGAATGATTTTGTAGATAAACAACGTGACTCTCAGGCCATGTCCAATAAACAAAGGTACTTTCAAAAACGCACTTTTTTTCTATGTGGTTTTACGGTTTTCCACACGAAAACGCAGGGTCAGGTGACTGAAACTGTCTGATAACTCAGGCCAGGGTGAAGATTTTCCAAAACTCCGGGTACAGTGAGGTCGTGTGGACACTACAATTGGAGTTTTTGACTCATGATGTCAATGTGTGTACTGTTTTGTCTTTTCTTATTGGCCAGCATGGTTGGGTTCACACCAAATGCGAAAGACGCAAATGAGGCAAAAAACCAAAACACATTCACGGCAAACGCATTGCATATTTTGGGTCGTTTCCCCACGGGATAGTAATCCGCCTCTGTTCTCAAGTTTACATTGATTTGTAAGGAATTTACTCGTGCAAATATTTTATAATACGATAATAAAACTGTCATTATCGCCACCTGTTGGTTTGACATGCCCTCAACATCCATCACAATGTTTTTCTGCATTTTTATGTGGATGGAGATTTTTTTATTCTTTTTTTTTATGAAAGTGGGGAAAACCCCATTTATAAAATGACCTGTATACGTATGGACATAGCCTCAGTTCAGTCCCTGCAGGATTTTTACAGGGATTTTACTTTTTATATTTGCAGTAGGACTGCACAATATATCACAATATACTGGAAAAATTGTTATCGCAATAATATATATGCAATATCCATATCCTGGAGGTGCGATAAATTAAATTAATTTATGCGGCAAGCATTGGTTGCATATATAGGTTGTTTATCCATATTTGACCAATCAAATATTCTAACAGCAGGAGTGTATTGGAGAAATTCATTGTCTCTTCTTAATTGTTGTTTTAAGATGTGAGAGTTTGCAGATATTTAAGAAACGTGCTTAGTAAACATTCTTGTTTATCTGAAAAACAATGCTAAAGTCAGATATTCTCCTTTGAAAATGTGCTTTCTGTGCCGGAAAGCTGTCTTTGTTTTGGTTATTTTAACCCGCCCAATGCCAGTTTAGCCAATTATATTTTAGCACCCAGGGTTGCCTTGCTGGAAAACTGTGTATTTGATTCATTCAGTCATGAAGGCTCTCAAAGTATGTATCCTGCGACTGAAACGTGACTGTAGAAGACTCCGAAATAAGACGCAGATTCAGAGTTCCATATGAGGTTATTAATTAGCAAATAATCTAAATATGATGAACGTAAACATTAGGTGAGCAGTTACATTGTAACCCCGTGCCCTAACTACACACTACGTGATGAGATTTGCAGTGATAAGCAATTTGGCTGTTTGCAGCAGACGAAACACTACAGAAATTTAAATACAGCCATCCAGAAGCACAGAATATGCACTCACTCATGAAATGGTAACTCGTCTGTGTCAAACTGCAATATTCTTCTTTCATTTTGCTTCTTTGGCAAATATTTTGTAGGCACGTGTGGTTGCACGTGTTACTGTCCCGCAAGTTAACAAATGTGTTGCACCTTTAGGAACCAAACCGTTCCAAAAAACGCGAGGCCCACCACCCTGCCTTTTTTTGTTGACAAGAAAAAACGAAGCGCAGTGCTCTTTTTTTTGTATGTCGCTAGGAAACGACTGAATCAGCTGACCCATATTGTGCGCGAGTGTTGCTGTCAATGTTGTTATGATTGTAATATTTAATAACATTGTAATATTCAAGATTTGTAAAGTAATACAGCTCTGGATAACTTTAAACGGTGACCTCTAGTCTCTCCTCCATCATTAAAAGTTTTCCATACTGCAGCCACCTTAACGAAAACCCCGCCTCTGCTTTCATTTGATTGAAGAATGAAAAAGACGTGATTGGTGCTTTTTCCACTCAGCAAAAACGTGAGGCACCCAGGGCACACAAGCAGCGCGTAAAACAACAGCGGCCATTAGTAAACCATTCAAAAGATGCCCCTCTCACAGTTCTAAAGTTCAATTTCAAACGGTTTAGTGAACTGAGGTAAAACTATCTGCTGTAGTATTGCAATAAATGTCATGTAAAATGCCATTCAAACTCGCATTATTAGCATTTAACACTGAATAAAGCACACAAGGTGTACCTGAGGTGATCATACTTCATCCTTTTGTTCACCCGTGAGAAATAGAAGCCATTTCTAAAATATAAACTTCAGGTGTTGGTTAGGGCAAAAACTTCTTTTAGTATGAAAAAATATTTCTTCTATCACGTGTCGTTGCTTTTAGTTAGAAAACGGTTCAAATCAGCCTTTAGGCTCGATGTTCAGGTACACTCACGTCAATCTGGCAACCTGCGCTTGCGTGTGTTTTGATCCAGGAGTGCAATACCTAGTTCAACCACTGGTTGTTAAATTTACCTACTGCACCTTTAAAACTGATAGACTTTCCTTGACATTTTTTTCCATGTCTCATGTTGGTAGTGTTATACATATCTACTTTTTTGTGATTCTTTAGTAAATCTAGCTCCAAAGACCAGCATTTATGCTACACATTGTTTTGTTATTGTCACTTTGTCAATTTAATGCAGGTTTTTTGTATATTAGCATCTTTGAACGTGTAGTTCTGAATTATAATTACCTTTTATATGTCAGATATAATTATTATATAATGTCTAAGACATTGACAAAGAGCTAAAATTAGGCCTACTTAGAAACATTGTGCCAAACCAAGACAGAAGCGCACACAAGTCAAATTTTAGTGAACTAGTCACTAGAAGAATGCAAAACCTTATTAACATTCTGGACTTTCTATGCTGATTTTTGGTAGAAAAAAAAGTGTTTATTGGAACTGAGGCTCTATTTTGTCTTTAATGAAATCCACATTTGTTTTGGAGATGTTCTTTCCAGAGAATGAAAATTGGCCCTTAGCTGTTCTGTGATCAGGTAACTTGAGTAAGCATTGGATGGCTGTTCTAAATGAGTTGCTGGATGTGTTGTGTAGTGAAACAGCATCAGGATTGTTGTTGTTGTGATGACGACGTATGCAGTGTCATCCAGCCGATCTGCCGGCTTGTCCCAGTTTGAGGGAGATGAAGAGGGCCATTGAGATTATTCTTGTCACACTGCACACTCCTCCAGGGTGCAGAGCAGCGTATTAATAAACTGTGAATGGGGACAGACAGATAGCCATTATCTCTCCTTAGGAAATGCTCTCCGGCTGCAGAAAGGACCGCCATTGCTGGAGTCTCTGCTATACCTCAGTGGACATCGCATTGATTGGGGTTGTATGATTTCCATGATGCGGAAGACACAGACAGAGTCTAGTCCAAAAAAACAAACAAAACAGTTTTCAATATAACACAGATTGCCACAGAATTTGGGAATAAGATTTATAAGTAATAAAGCACAAGTATCATTATTCAAATTGTGAAATGGATTAATGGTTCTAAAGTCTGTATGAAATTAAAATTTACAATATTTCTTTTGCTAGCGAACATTGGAATTCTTTTGGTGAACAATTAATCCATCAGCGACATGGTGGCTCTATGGTTAGCACTGTCGCCTCACAGCAAGAAGGTCGCTGGTTGGAGTCCCGGCTGGGCCAGTTGGCATTTCTGTGTGGAGTTTGCATGTTTTCCCAGTGTTCACGTGGGTTTCCTCCAGGTCCTCTGGTTTCCCCCACAGTGCAAAGACATTCGCCATAAGTGAATTGAATAAACTAAATTGGCCGTAGTGTATGTATGAGTGTGTATGGATGATGCCCAGTGCTGGGTTGCAGCTGGAAGGGCATCCGCTGTGTCAAAAATATGCTGGATAAGTTGGAGGTTCATTCCGCTGTGGCGACCCGTGATGAATAAAGGGATTAAGCTGCAAGAAAATGAATGAAATTTAATCCATTGAAAAAAAAAATGTTTGCATTGGTTATCGTTAAAGTCTGGCCATTTGCTTCAGTCAGTTTGACAACTTTACCAGAAATATTCTTAACCACGCCTCATTATCCTTAGTTTGCTACAGGGGAATGGTGTGCAAAAAGAAAGCCCCGCCCCCTACTCAATATTCTGTTTCAGTTGGAAGTACATCAACATACTAAAAAAAAGCAACTTCCAGTTCACATGGAATTTAAGGCCCATTCACATGAAGCACGATAACTATAAAGATAACGATAAAGATCAGTTTGTATGTAAAACAACAGCAAATTCAGACCACAACTATAACGATAAACGATATCATTGGGATCACTTTCAAAAATATGTATTTTTCTCCATTAATAAACGATGAAACACTGACAACCAGTCAGAATCAGTTTAAATGTAAAGGGCTGCTGCAATTTAAAGCTGCAGACAACATTGAAGAAGATTTGGTTGATGTTGAGTCCTCTTTTTAAAGATTATTTAAAGATAATGATAAGAAAATAATTGGTTATACCATGAGAAACAATTACACAAATGCGATGAATCATCCATTAAAAATCTAATTGCTATCAAGAAAAATCCCCCCCAAAAACTGAGATGGCATTTTCTCTTTTAATAGAAATTTCAACAAGGTCTGTATGTTATTAGTGTTTTATCTTCTGTATTTGCTAATTAATTTGATTTTAAAACTTGTATAAATAATTATACAATACATCTTAAAGTTTGAGTAGTAATAATCAAATTATTTAAATAATAATAAATCATTTTTTTAATTCTGTAAACCTCTGTTGTGCTGCACATTGTTTGGGCCCAATTATTTAAAATGTTATTTATTTGATTACATTTAGAAAAGTAAAAAGTTTTATTTTTTGTGCAACCATTTGATTATAACCATCATTCATGCATTCATTCATTTTCTTTTTGGCTTAGTCCCTTTATTAATCTGGGGTCGCCACAGCGGAATGAACCAACAACTTATCCAGCATATGTTTTACGCAGCGGATGCCCTTCCAGCTGCAACCTATCACTGGGAAACATCCATACACACTCATTCACACACATACACTACGGACAATTTTAGCATACCCAATTCACCTATAGCGCATGTCTTTGGACTTGTGGGGGAAACCGAAGCACCTGGAGGAAACCCACGCCAACACGGGAGAATATGCAAACTCCACACAGAAATGCCAACTGACCCAGTCTGGGCTCGAACCAGCGACCTTCTTGCTGTGGGGTGATTATGCTACTCACTGCGCCACCGTGCTGCCACCATCATTTATATAAAATGTATTTAATATTGTAAATCCAAAAGAAAATCCTAATAAAACTGAATTTCGAGTATTTTATAGGAGGAAAAACTGTAATAAATCATTAACTTGTTAAAGTTTTAATAATTCAGTTGATTAGACATGATGTGGAGAATTTAATAAACCATTAAATGCTCCAGGAATTCCAAATAGAGTTTGATAAAACATTAAACAGAATCTGGGAAAAAGTGAAATGGATATCCCTGGGCTCTAACTGATGTAGAACCAGTTTCACTTATCTGAACTCAATTGCGGTGTATAAAGAGTGTACTTTGCTGTTTTACTGACGTGTGGTTTTTAAAGGCATGTAGTATACTCCACCTGTTCACTGCCTAACAGGTTGGCCATTCATAAAAAGACTGTGTATAGTACATTGTGATAGTTTTGCTGTACTATCAATAGTCAAAATCTGGAATATGGCTGAAATTCGTATCACTGGTGCCTTTTCTTTGGAGATGGCCTCAGGCACAAGAATTCGACTCATAAAGAGAGCAGAAATACATCTTAGTGTAGCTGTATTTTAAGCATGACCTGTCTGGTATGTGTTAAAAGCTACAAATTAATCACAGTCATCTGGTTTTAGCCATTTTAAGATGCAATAATGTGTTGTTGTTGTGTTTCTGTGTGGTTACCAAGGTGTTTTCGGGTGGTAACTTAAATGGGTGATACTAGTCTATGAAAGAAGATTCTTGTCTGTGGCTGTACTGTTTAATCAACTTTGTGGTTTTTACTTCTGCATGTATTCATACTGCTGATTGGTTATAAAAGTAATATGTCATCGAGTGCAATCATTTGATGTTTGGCTGGTGTTTGCATGATATAAGAATGATGAGTAGTGTAGCAGAGGGATTTGAACAAACTTGCACACCATTGTTCGTCTGCATTCAAATTTAATATAGCTAAAATGACTTCCTTCCTGATTTCAACCATAGGGTTCTTGTTTGTTTAACAATAGATTACAGCACCGGCATTGCTAAGGTCATGCTAAGGTTGAGTGCATCAGTGATCAAAAATTCAAAGTTTGAGATTGGTACAATTTTAAAAATTAATACTTTTATTTTGCAAGTAAGCAAAAAATCAATTAAAAGATTTTTATTGCGAATAAATGTTTATTAATCTGTTTATTTTATGGTTGCTACAAAAATGTAAACAGTTGTTTTCAACATTGATATTAAATAATGCATCCTTAAATCAGCATATTAAAAGAACGTCAGTATTATATTAACCATATCAATATTTGTTTACACTGTAAAATCACTTTTGGAAGCCAAAAGTGGGCAAGCTCAAAATGTTTTCAATAGATTACAGCACCGCATTAATAAGCATAAGACTAAATCTGCATTTAGTCTTGTCCACTTTGATTGAGCTAATAAAATTCATATTATTAAGATGATGTACAGTTGAAGACAACATTATTAGCCCTACTTTGAAATTTTAATTCTTTTTCAAATATTTCCTGAGTGCCGTTTAATATGATTTTTTTTTTTACAAATTTTAAATGTTTTAATTAGTTTCTAGTAATTTATTTATTTTTTACTAGTTATTTTGCAAGATACTAGTATTCAGCTCAAAGTAGGGCTGGACGATATAACCTAAAATCAAAACCTCGATTAATTGAACAGTGTACCTTGATTTAGAATATTGAACGATTATTTTATTTTCAATTTAATTATTTATTTACTTTTTCTTCCCTCTCATAGTTAATTGTCATCATTTGTGCTAATGAAATCATTGAATATTTCAGTAGAAATAACCAGCATCTCTTGCAAGCAAAACTAACGTTTTAACAAAACAGTGAACTAAATATTATCTTTTTTAATGATGGAACTTTTATTAGTTATGCTTTCAGTTCTAAAGATACCCCTTATAGTTACTTAGTGAATAAACTGAAGGAATGTGAGTGAGAGATGCTTGACACGTAATAGCTCAATAATAAATAAAAATAACTATTGGTACTAATAATCTGTCATGCTTCTGAATATTAAGTGCATTGTCTGCCCTACCTCATAATGCAATTTAAAAACTAGTTGACATATTGGCTAGTTAGGCAAGTCATTGGACTACAGTGGTTTGTTCTAAAGCCAATTGGGGGGAAAAAAAATCTTAATGGGGCTAATAATATTGACCTTAATTATTCTATTAAATATTTAAAATAAATTGCTTTTATTCCAGCCAAACTAAAAGAAATGCAGTAACTTTAGAATAATGATCCATTAGTTCATGTTTGTTAATGTATATACTAATATTAATTATGAATAATCTTTTAAAGATTTTTTTTTAATCATAGTCATAAAATCCACAGAAAGAGCTTGTTAACATTAGTTAATGCACATTGAGTTAAAACGAACTAACCTTATTTACCTTAATGTTAACTATAACGTTATCAAGGATTAATAAATACCATAATAAATGTATTACTGATTGTTTGTTCTTGTTGCATTAACTAATGGACCATTATTCTAAAGTGTTACCAAATAAGACTTTCTCAAGAAGAAAAGATATAATAGGAAATGGTGTGACAATTTGCTCTGTTAAACATCACTTGGCAAATATTTGAAAGAAGTAATTTCAGTGTACTGTTCCTTTAATAACAATGACAGCAAAAACTAAAACTCAATCAACTTTATCTCAGCTCAAATCTGCTGCGACCTCCAACAGGAACAATTTGTACCACAGACTAACATGCAACCTCTGCGGTAGTGCTGTTTTGGTGTTCTGAAAACCCTCTTTCACTCTAAGGTGCAATCTAATGCAGCAGAGATGTAACTCTCCCTATAGGATGCAGATATTTTGCACACGCCCAAGTCAGTGTTTTGATTTGCCTGGAGAACGTGAGACCTCTGCAATCTTTTCCTTTAGGAATGAGCCTCTCGGCGGAGCTGGAGACAGGCCATTTGTGCACTTAAAAATAAATGATGTCAGATCTCGAGAGGAAAATCCCTATTATGGGTGTCATCTATTAGAGGTGTGCCATTTCGTCCAAGATAATATCCAGGCCTGACTCATCAGTCCTAAAACTAGCGGACGGACTGTTCGCGCTTGACTAGTTTAAGAGAAAGTATCATTATGCAATAGCTTGGCTCAAATCCTAAATAATGTTTTGCTTTTCTGTGATGGGTTAGTTAGGTGAGGGTGTGGTGCCTTTTGGGCTGAATGACGGATCTGGCAGGCAATCAGACAGACGGCGGAGGAAGGAAGGAAGCAATGTGCTCTCTCGGGTTTATGGCTTTCCTGCCAAGTCCAGAAACGGAGATGGGAACAGATAGAGAGACTGACGAGTAATGTATAGAGGGGAGACGGGACCATCTGTCTGTCCCATCTGAAGGATTTCTGCAGGCTCAGCCAAAAAGGGCTCTGATTTGCCCTCCACCTGAAGAATGCTCAGCTTTTAATCTAGGGCTGCAGTATAAATAAAAAAAAACAGACACTGCGATACTTGGTTTTCTTTTATATTTTGTTGATATACATATACAGTTATTGCTTAAGGGGGCTAATAATATTGACCTTAAAATATTTTTAAAAAAATTAAAAACTGCTTTTATTCTAGCCGAAATAAAACAAATAAGGCTTTCTCTAAAGAAAAAAAATATTATAGGAAATACTGGAAAAAAATCCTTGCTTTGTTTAAACATAATTTGGGAAATATTTGAAAATGAAAATAGAATTTACAGGAGGGCTAATCATTTTGACTTCAGCTGTTTGTGCGTGTATTAATTGTTATATGAATACAAATTCACCAGATGCTTAAAAAGCTATTTTTGGAAAAGAATGCATAATTTAATGCAAACAAATAGTTCTTTTTAAGATTGATTGGGGTGGTTTTGTTAAGGAGTGGATCTGAATGAAATATAATAAACAAATTACAAGCTTAGATAAGTTTATTAGAACAAATATACAAATGAAATAAATAGAGCTAGTTTTCGGATGAGTCTAACCGTATACAGGTACAGAAATGGAGTAAATTCTGTTTGGATTTTGGCCCTCAATTATCTCACCCCCAATGATAGGTTGATTTAATTTATTGAGTTTATTTATCTGACAGGAATGTTCACAACAATACATTGACCTTAAAAAGGAAATATGTTTTGTGTGTTCACTCTTTTATGCAAATAACTTCAAATAAGCAAAATCACATGAATAAATCACTGAACTCTTGTCTATTACCCTGACTCAACATTGCACATAATTCTGCGATGTGGCTGTTGCGGATGGACACATTGGAATGTCGATGCTGAAACAATGTGTTGTGCAGGCCTACTTTAAACAAATTATACCTGACAATGAGCATCTAGAATTGGTGCGGTTGGCAGTGGAATAACAGGCTTGTAAACGGGTGCTGTGGCCACGCTGATTTGATTAAATTCCCAGAGATGGATGAGACTGACTGAGTGGATCTTCTTTATATGGAAATGGTCAGCTGTTTGCATTACCTAACTGTGAATTTCCATCCGAACTAAGGATGAGGAGCACTTGCATTTGCATGTAGCCATTCATGGCTCAAAATGAGCTAAGGCAGCATGACGAACTGAAACGATATCTGATAAACAAAGAAAAAAAACTTGCTGACTATCACATATTCTATCACATTATGGGTGGCTGCTTGAGGGATTTCCTACTGGCTTTGGTTTCTTTTATGGGGAAGAAATGAATGGTTTCATTGCAAGTGTTCATTAATTTGTTCACCAAATGAGATTATACACAATATAGCATTTTTTGAAGGACAGTATGACTTTAAAGTTTGAAATAACAACTGCCTGGAGGTTTTTAACCTGCTTATTACACTGCTATTTGCCACAAAACATAAAAATTAGACACAAAACATTGTTCTGAGGCATAATAGTTTATTAATTCTTTAATTAAATGCAAAGCTGACAGAAACAAAAACAGTTGAAAGGAGCATATATTAAGCCAAGATATTATTCGGTCACAAGATGGCGCCAAACCATCAACAACAGCTGTGTGACAGACAAACATATAAATGTGAACGTAAACCGATTCACTGATGGTCAAGAGGATTTGGAGTACCCTAATGAACCCGTGGTATTAGTTTCAGCGGTTGTTATCTGGGAATAGCATGCCTTGGAATGTTGTGACTGACCAATCAGAATCAAGTGTTCCAGTGAGCCGTGTAAAACTATTAGTTAATCTCTAAGGCTGTGCATCATTTTAAGTGGCCTGATCTCATTTTCTGATTTGATTATTGATTATTTATTAGATTCTTTCAAAATATACATAATATTTTTTTCTAAAAAATCTACATAAACCAGTGAATGTCAGTATACAAATGGAGAAGGCACGGACCTGTACATTAAACTTTGTTATTATTATTATTATTTTTTATTTTATTTTTTTTCAGCTAACATGGCTATATTAAAACCAAACCTACCTGATTATACTGAGGTTATATTAATATGGAGAATTTTTGTTTACATAAGAGTTACAGTTATTATTCCAATTTTTATTATTTGGCTACTTCAGATACATTGTCCTGTGATATGTTAAAAATATTGGCTATTGCGTAATTATTTTGGGCGACGTGGGCAGGGAAAATACAAACTTGCCCTTCTGATCCCTCTGGACCAACAGACAAATCCCTTATTGTTGAGCTCTTGTAGGAGTTTATCCAACATGAGAGTGAGCAAAAAGCCCTATTTTCTTTTTTTTTTGTTTTGTTTTTGTCAGCTATTCCTATAAGAAAGTTTCTCTATGCAAAGTCATTGAAATGTCAGTTTTGCCATCTGAATTGGGGTGTAATTATAAAAGCAGCTCAATGTGACTCGTGAAGATCCACCGAAAGCTCTTTGAGGATTACTGGGCGTGGCTTGCTGATGTTTGGATGTCAGACGTTGCTAAGGGCTGCCGGAAGCTGATTGGCCGATCGGAAGAGCAGCAGTATCATGGATGCTTATGCTTGAGTGGCAGAAGGACTGGATTATTTTAGGGTCTGACCTTACAGATCGGCACCAGGATTATGACGGTTTAGTCAGTGAGACACTATTGAGATTACAGCACGTGTTAGCGGTCAGCCAGCCATACTCTCTGGCTCTTGGCTTCAGGAGCTGTGATTATATTTTCACTCCTCGCATCAAACCATCTCGCAACTAAGAGCTTAATCCCCTCGGACCAAATCCGCAGGCAATCTGCCGGATGAATAAAGACACTTGGATGTTGTCTGTCTCGTATCTGTTGCGCTTGTCTGGATATGTGGTCATGTGAGCTGTGCTTGGCTGGATAGATTGAGGGTGTTGGATATATTCACATGAATCTGTTGTTCAAAATGTAATTATTTTTTGTTTCGATAACGAGTGTGTTTGTTTTGTGAATGTAATACTCAGGCTTATCAGAATGTGTCACATTAATTGCCTGAGCTTCAAATCTCAGCTTGATGTGTGAGTCTGAGAGCAATGACTCATTTCCTCCCGCAATATAGAGGCTGCACACACATTTATGAGCGGCCTGTAATTAAATTTGGCAGTAGGTTTGTCACTGTTAAAAAAAATGTACTATTTGGCATCAGCAAAACATATACATATATTTAAATAAAACTCACAGATATGTGTGCTTGCATTTATATGCGTTCATAATATAGTATTTTTCAAATTAAAGTAGTAGTATAATGAAATACATTAAATAATAAATTAATCAGTTGCATAATCAGTAGTAAAAATAATTCATTTTGACATTTCTGTGTGAGTGATATAATCTGAATGTTGTTGCTTAATTTTAACAATACATTCTTTTGTCCACCTACAGGGGATCATTGGGCGAATGAGTGAGTGATGCAGGTTTCGTTTCTCCAGGTGAGTCTTTTTTTCTCTTTCATCAGAACCATGTTCACTCAGTTCTAGTCGATATAATTAGAGTTTAGCAGAATTATGAAGTTACTTTGTGGAGCTCACCTGCCATGTCACCGGAAGTGATGTCCACCCAGTTCTAACAATTATTGGCACTCTTAACCCAAATATGGAAATTCAGTCAATAGCCGCTTTTCCACTGTCGGGCCAGTGCAAGTCAGGGCTTTTGCTCTTCCGTGTTTTGGCTTTCAGCCGTGACATTTACATCACACTGAACTGAATTAAACTGAACTTCAACTGTGAAAAGTGGACTGAAGCAGTTTCAGTTAACTAGAACTTCATCTATATTAAGCTGCTTTTTTTACCCAATCTACATTGTAAAAGCACTATAGAAAAAAAGATGAATTGAAGAAATGAAATTGAATTTCATCAAGCCGGCCAGTGTCAGTAGATTCAGAACTCAAGCAGCGAGGCTGAAATCATGTTGCATTTCCATTGTAGGAGCAATAGCTCGCAGTGCAGCTCGAAAGCCCAGCATTGCCCAGTGGTGGTAAGAAGACATTTCAGAATCAGACCGCTAAAGCACACCATCAAGAGACAATGGAGACAACTGAAACAAATAAAATGCATCTTACTCTACAGCATTAAATCATTTCTATATATACACAAATATATGTTATATGTCACTAGCAGTGTTGAGGAAAGTTACTTTTGAAAGTAATGCATTACAATACTGAGTTACTCCCCCAAAAAGTAACTAGTTGCTTTACTTAGGTACTTTTTATGGTAAGTAATGCATTGTTACTTTTGCATTACTTTTTCTTACCTTTGCTGAAGCTTGATCTCTTTCAGAACCTGCAGGGTTTTTTATTACTTTTTTTTTTTTTTAAATAGAGGAATTCTCCAATTAACAACACACTGTATAACCTTCCTTTATCTTTAAAAACAGATCCAAAATTACATGTCGTATGTACAGATTAATGAAAGTAAAGTAACAAAGTAATGTGACAATGTGATTCAACGTGACAATGTTCATTTTAATTCAGCAATTAATTTTTTAAAAGCTAATTAATTAAACTAAAAAGTAACTCGAATTAGATTAAAAATTATTATTATTTTTTTTAAGTAATGCATTACTTTACATGTTACTTAGACAAGTAATATTATTACGTAACTCGCGTTACTTGTGATGCGTTACCCCCAACTCTGCTCACTAGTACACTCGCTTTTGTTGTTTCAGTGCTGAATACCCTTCTTAGGTTTTGGACCACAAAATAAATATGTTTAAAAAAAATGCCTTGCTCACACTAGTCCATGTAATGACATTACATAGCATTAAGCTTTAAATCAAAAACAAATAAATATCACATAATAATCCCATGCGTATATTCCAGGTGGGGGTTGACAGTAGGGTTTGGGTCCCCTTATATATATTGTGTTTTGTTTGAGAAACTGTTTTTCTTGGATCTCACAAAAGGAAAAAAAGTTTGTATTTCTTTGCGGGTGTTTGATACTAAATATTTAATTAACACTGTTAATACTTTAAATCTGTGGCGGGACTTAAATTTGTCCATCCATAATTGATTGAACCATTGGATTGTTGTCATTTTCTGTTAGTCAGTCTCATATGGGTGACAGGTTGTCTTGCTTCATGCCATAAAATGTCATAGAAATGTGGTTGAAAAGGGTGGTGATGTTATTTTTATTAAAGATTACATTATTAAAATATATAAATAAACCCTACAGCAATATTCCATTTTGGAAAAATTTAGTTTACAAATATTCATTTTCTAATTTGGTGACTTAAGCACTGCTTTGAAATGGTGCATATTTTATAGACTAAAACGTAGTCATAGTTTGCTGCTGATTTGTGTGTTTTTCAGGGCAGTATGGGTTTGTGTCCCCTGCTCCTGCTCCTGCATGTGGCCTTTGTGGCCCTCAGCACGGCCCAGACTCTCCCTGACCTTTCAGGTAAGACACTGTTGCTTTGGTTTTGGCCCTTCCTCATTACAAAAGCAAACTCGCTGCCCTTAGGGTGTGTTCACACTTGCAGTTTGGTTCTTTTGTTCATTGCAAAAAGGAAAAGGATGGGATTTTGGATTCACACTCATTTTTGTTACCGAACTGCTGTATTGAATGGTCATACATTTAACATTTTTACAAGAACTTTTGAAATGTGTAAAGGAGTCAGAAGAGTAGCAGAAATTCTGTCACACACAATTGAAGATCTTCTGTACTTATTTTGACAATTTGTGGTCACATCTTGTGACATCATATCCTGTTTTTGGTTTGTTTAGATGTTAATGGTCTGTCTTGTGTATTTATTTCAGTCATACTACACCAGCGTCCTTCTGGAAATGTCCTGAGATTCATAATTTTAATAGTCTCAGTCCATTTGTTTGCGTATTCAAATGAACCTCACTAATAAAGCAATTGCACCAGAGTTTGTTTATCAAACATAAACCATCAAGTGTGAACACACCCTTTGAAGGTCCATTTATTCTTTGATATGATTCATTTAGTCACTTTTAACATTGATTTGTCTTGCCTTGTAAGTTAAAGGCCTCTGTGATTTATGTCAGCTGATAAAATTAAGGACAGTTGCATTTAATCTGAAATATTCTTATATCATTGATGAAGGAAGTTAAGGACATGTTGAAGGAAACTATTGCAATCCATCAACTCCATCTGAAAATGTGAGATATGTTGAGGCCCAGAAAATTAGCCAGGAATTGCCTGGAGGACACAACATTTCTTCACACACCTAATTTTGTTTTGTGAGATACCCAGTGTCCACCTTTACTTGCATTGAAACCTCCGTTTAACCTAAGGTACCATTTAAAAATTTGTAGTGTATGAAGGACCGTTCACATGGGGGGGCGCTTTTTGCTTGCGCTTTTTGTCTATGTTTAACACCTGTGGAAAGTAGCAAATAGGATTTAAGGGTGAGTTTCATTTTACTTTTATTTCATAACTTGCAAGTTTATTAAGCGCCATCTAATGTCAGGAGGTAATGCCGATGAAATGCCATTACTCAATGCCGATGAAAATCACCTGGGTTTGAATGCAGAAAAACATAAAAAAAAAACACAGATGATAAGCACGAGCGAAAAGCGTCCCAGTATGTACATGACTTAAGATTTAAAAATACCTATATATAAATGCTCTTAGAGGCTGAATTTATTTGTAGGAAATATATGGTATAAATAAGTAATAATGTGAATTATTATTACTACTTTAAAATGTGTTACTCATTTTATTATATTGGAAAATGTAATTTGTTCTGTGGTAATAAAATAAAATAAACAAAAATTCAGCAGCCGTTGCCCCACTGTCCAAAGATATTTCAGAAATCATTCCAATATGCTGATTTGGTCCTCAAGAAAGGCAAAAATTTTTGTGTAAATTATTCTACATTTTTTGAAAGATCCTAAAGTTCAAATAAACAGCATTTATTTGAAATAAAAATCAGTTTAAACATTGTAAATTACAATTATTCAAATTTTTTTTTAAATTGTTTGTTTTTTTTGTCTTGTGCATTTTAGCGTGAGTTGTCTTAAAAGTCTGTATGACAGTTTCAAGCAAGCAATCAATATTAAAGAATAAATAGTTCTTGACTTTACTATTTGTGAACAATGGTATCACATGCCCATTAATAAAGCCTGTTTATTTCATGAATGTATGTATGTATTCTAAAGCTGTAAAATCTCCATCTCAGGTGCAGTCCAGACCACCAAACCTACACCCCATCCTCCCACGACACCCCCAATCATAGTCACCAATGCACCCCCAACAGCCGCTCCATCCTCTGCACCGTCCCCAGAACTTATTGCAACAAAAGCCTTCAATGACACCGAGGGCACCACAGCCCCAGAGGCTCCCACTGCCCCTCCAGTCATCCCCCCTCCAATTGTGCCCGCCTCCACCAATGCGCCACCTGTACCACTAACCCCATCTGCCGCATCTCCGTCTCTTACCACCAATAAAACTGGAGATCCCCAGACCACAGTTTTGACTACATCAGAGACGCCAACGCCTGATCCCACATCCACCCAGTCTTCTTCAGAGCCCGAGACGGAGACCCCGTATACCCCAGCGGATGCCACCACTGCTGACGTCAACAAGCCAGAAGGTACCATTCATCTGTTCTTTTCTTTTACACTTCCTATTAGGATGCGTTTCCATCATTCTGAACTGGGAATGTGCATTTACATACATTTCAGTGATCGATTGTCAATTAAATTAACAATCAATTAATCAGTTAAGCTTAATAATGTCTACTTCATTGGCACATTGACACTGCCACAAAGTGACACTTAAAACGCAAGCATCATCACTCAAAGGTAAATGCTTTTAGTGTAAATAAAAGGCTTGTAGGATTAAAAAGTGTAATTCTATACAGTGTTTCTCAACCACGTTACTGAAGGACCACCAACACTGCATGTTTTGGGTGTGTCCTTGGTCTGTTGCACTCATTACAGGTCTTTCAGTCTCTGCTAATGAGCTGAATACCTGAATCAGGTGTGTTTGGTTAAGGAGTCATGGAAAATGTGCAGAGCTAGTGGTCCTCCAGGAACGTGGTTGAGAAACACTGATTTAATAGAATAATTTAATGATTAAATTGGGGCTGCGCAATATTGGAAAAAAATGACATTACAACATTTTGTTTTTCTGCAATTAAATTTTGTGTTCCTACTTTTAAATTGATTGGAATGATTTGTAAGGTAGTGCATCTGCATAAAATATGCACAATTATACTAAATAAAATAAATTAAAACACAGATGGAAAAAAACAAGGATAAAAATAAAATAAACTCTTTATGGTGTTTGGTGGAGTCTAACTGTTTTAGTTAGTATAAATATAGATATCCAGTAAATATAACGTAAATAACACTGCATTGTCTTCATTGTGTTAAATAATTTAGGCGGCAAACATTATAATTTCTTTTGTTCCTAGAGAAACAGAATTTGAAATGAGAAAACAGTGGCTGTGGCTTGTTGGGTTTTTTTCTGCTGTGAGCTGATTGGATGTAGTAAAGTAGACATTTCATTCAGAAAGATTGGGAAAATTTTTTGGAGAGAGTTATTACAACAGAAAGCCCCTCCTCGCCATTTACGTTTGTTCTCAAAAATGAGAGTTGGAGGGGCGTGGCTAAGTATGTTAACCACGCCCAATACCTCAGACAGGCGTAATCTGAGAATTCAACTGAAAACAAACAGGAAGTGCATTTTCAGCTTTCAGTTAAAGATTACAAGGGCAAACTGACACGCACAAATCAGTTGTTCCCCACAAAACTAGGAATGTGAGCTAACAAAATCAATATGCTTAGTTTTTTGATTTCATGTGTACTTTCCAATCAGGTGGGAAAAGGGTCTATTTGTAAAGAACTTTCATTAGAGATATCATTCTCTAATCTATTGTTGTTTTTTTCCCCCCCTGCTCGTTCAATGAAGGTGAAGAGCAAGGTAAGTTTAAGTAAAATGTTTTTTGTTTTGTTTTGTTTTTTTACTGGTAACCATACTGGATTACTGGTAACCATATATTAAGCAATCTATTAGAAGATGCCACATTTTTTGCAACTAGTCATTTTATCTTCTGCACTCAGACGACACGGCGATCATGGCAGTGATGGTTGCCTTATCCTCTCTGCTGGTCATTGTATTCATCATCATCATCCTCTACATGCTCAGGTAAGATCCACTATTCACAAACTCTCCATTCGGTACAAAAAACTGCTCACAGCATTGAGAAAAACATAAAGACAAAGTCATGAGTAAGAAGCACTTAGGAGCACAAGAGAACCAGCGCAGTCGTAGAGAAAGTGTTGAGAAAGCTCCATTCATCAGGAAAGCCTCGTCGCCAGCGGGGGCCGAGGGCATCAATTGTCCAGTTGCCATGGTAATGATTGGCTTTTTGTTGGGCTCTGTTGTGGCAGATTTAAGAAGTACAAGCAGGCAGGGAGCCACTCCAACTCCTTCCGCCTCACCAACGGCAGAGCTGACGACACAGGTGAGTTATTTTACCGTCACTGATGCGCCGCTGGAGATTTAGAAAGAGTTTGCATTAGTTTTTGGTTTCTTTTTTTATTTTGGTTCAAGTGTTTATTTAAATTTTATGAAAACATATACATACATAAAACGTAAGTGTACATATTATTGAATTTTAGTTTTTGTTAGTGCATCAAGTAAAACTAAATGAAAATGGGAATTCTCTCCTTTTCATGAAGCTGTTATTTAATGTTATAATGTAATATGATATAATTAATATAAAGTAATAATAAAAAAAACTGTATTAAAATAATATATTTGAAATACTGACTTTTTCTTTGCAAAATACTATGTACAAACTACTGTAATACTATAACATTATAGAATTAATTAAGATTTTAAATAATGAAAATGTATTTTTTTTGCCATGTTGACAAAATATAATATAATATAATATATCATCTATTTAGTTCTCTGTTTAGGTAAAAAAAACTCTCCAGTTTTTGTAATATTAAATTAAGTTTAGTAATTGTAAACTTGTTTTATTATATATTAATTATTTTAGTTTTATTTCAAATACCCAAGATTCTATACTATTAATTTAATATTTAAACAACAATAATAATAATAATAATAATAATTAATTAGAGCAACACATTTTATTTTATTTTACTGTAACATTAGACTGTATATCTGTGATGTTCTTGGAAATTTTTATCCTTTTTGTAACAAATATAATAAAGTTAACATTAAAATACATTTGATTAATAAGTGGTATTCACTACTAGCCGCAGACTAAATTTTGCATCATGATTCAGTGATTTGTAATGCATGAGAGCTTTTCTCCTTGAATTGTACTTTGTTGCCCTCTGCTGGTTTTCTGCTACACAACGGTGATAAACTGCAAGTCATTCTTAAAATATTTCATTAAAAAAACTTTTAGTTTTTGTCATTGACGGATGTGTTTATATTTTTCTTTCTCCACCCCATGTTTCTTTTTCCCTGCACCATCTTGCAGAACTCCAGAGTGTACCGTTATTGGCTCGCTCTCCAAGCACCAACAGGAAGTACCCACCTCTTCCTGTCGACAAGCTGGAGGAGGAAATGAACCGCCGAATGGCTGACGACAATAAACTCTTCCGGGAAGAATTCAATGTAGGTGCACAAACCAACACTAATTGATGGATCTCTGTCCTGATTTAACCATCTATTAAATATGCCATTTAAAGTTCCCCTGAAATCAAAACTCTTTTTTTCAATCAGTTTATTAATCTTTTTTTTATTTATTTTTTTTACTATTTTCCCAAGTGTATATAACTACTACTGTAAGAAAATATCAGCATTTAGTACATACTTTCAGTGTTACCTTTGCTTGAAATGACCTGATCTAATCCTGTTTAAATGAAATTAGCCTGCTCCCAAACTGTGCTATGACAACAACTCCCAGATGAGTTTTGAAGAATGAAACGATCCTGGATCTTGTCAAATCGTCAATAACCAAATCCAGCTAATTGAGTAATCCACGTAGGAAGAGCGAACCCCAAATCTGAATTCCTCCATGTTTTTTGAGCCCAGGATGCACCAAGCCGAGGGTCGGCAGACCCTCATGCACCTTTGAAAGGAATGAAGTTTTTAACAATAAGCTTGTTTTAACATTATCTAACAATATAACTAACAATATTAACCTTTCATCAGAGCTGTCCTATAACAATTAAACCATTCCCATTTTGAAAAACATTTTTGATTCAATTCGAATGTTTACTGCTGTAGACTATTGCTGCAATTTAGGCCAAACTTAATTCCATTTAAATCGCTCACAAATTGACTGAGAAATGACCAATATACAAAGGTTCAAATACTTAGCCATAAAATTAAGCAAAAAATCATAATACATAAAATAAACAAAAACATATCATACAATTTTTTTGCCTTCTCACTCTTCATTATTTTTTAAAGCCTCTGTATATGTACCTGTTTAAACACTGTTTAAAGTCAGTCAATGGAGGTGCTAGTTTTAAGTAAAACAAGTAAACAATTTACAGTCAAGTCATCATTTTTGTTGTCAAATGTACTCCAAATGTCACAGTGTCTCAACATATAGATGAAAGCATCGATTTTGTTTTATCCAGTTACCCACATTAGACCAGAAAGAACTATTGCTACACTCTCAGTGACTCTGACTAGCATAGACCAAATGCTATTAGCTGTTTTTTTTAAAGAGGAGGAGCTACTCAATATGCCCCACCCTCTCTTCATGTCTCAGATGAAATTGTCATGTGTAAGAAAAAACTGCACAAAAGTTCACTTTAGGGGGCCTTTAAAATACAAGTTTCCTCCAATATAGTGCACTTTTGTTAGTGTGAATCTCTTCGTTATGCTGTCATGATCTTTGAGGATTTGTCTGTTCTCTGCAGGCGCTGCCGGTGTGTCCTATTCAAGCCTCATGTGATGCCGCCTCCAAGGAGGAGAATAAGGAGAAGAACAGATATGTCAACATCCTGCCCTGTAAGACTTTCCCACATTTATCTCCGAACCAAAGCTGACAAAGCACACTTTTAGTAGAAGTACAAGGATTACAAAAAACATCCTTGTGTAAAAATAACTGTAATAAATGTAGTATTAATGCTGTGGACCTTAACCTTGCATAATTAATTTGTCATTTTTCTCTTTTCTCTTCTGTCTTTGGCTGTTTTTCACACTTTTTTCCCCTCAGATGATCATTGTAGAGTTCATTTGACCTCTCTGGAGGGCGTTCCTGACTCGGACTATATCAACGCTTCCTACATAAATGTAAGACCGTGCTGACATACTTTTGGGTTTCCTAATAATAGTTTATTATGTTTTTTTGTATATTATTTATATTGATGTTTTATATCAAATCTTAATTTAGTTTTAGTCATTTTTTTATTATTATTTTTTGTAAATATGTCTATATAGTAGTGCTGGGAAAAAATGATCACATCCAAAATAAAAGACATAATTTATGTGTGTGTACTGTGAATAATTATTTTGTTTATATACAGTAATAAAATCTGCATTGCACGCTCAGTTTTTTTTTTTTTTTTTTGGTGCGTTAATTTTGTTAATAATGTCATTCAGAATGTCATGATTCGCACTCGTTAAATAATTACTTTATATAGCTTTAGTTTACATTCTTAGGAGATACAAAACACAGATGTTTTGGCACAATGCCTCCCTCAGTGTGTGACACAATCTTCTCACTCCACCCTCTTATACAAGAGGCCAACCAATCACAGAGCTTGTGCTACGCATCATTGCGATGTGTAGTTAAATTTTTTTAAAAGGTGTGCGTCAGCGTCGGCTTCAGCCATGGCGAGGGGTCTGCGATATGGAGCATATGCATGCACTTGACGCAGAAGTATATATCAGCCTTAATACATATACATAATACATATATATAATACACACATAAATTATGCGATTAATCTTTGCCCAGCACTGCTATTTAGTTTTTATTCGTTTTTAAATTCATTTAGTTGAACAAACTAAAAATAACTAGAAATATTTTTCGTGGCTGTTAACAATATTGATCATGCATGCTTAAATTATATTAAATTTGAATTCACTTTTTTTATGGTTTTTTTTATGTCATCAGGGATACCAGGAGAAAAACAAATTCATTGCTGCACAAGGTACAGAAAGAATAAATCACTTTACTAAAAATCAGTTCCATTAAACTAACAATTAATAAAATCCTTCACAAACATTTATTTATTTATTTGTTTATTTAAATAATAGTTAACTAAAGATTTGTGATTGCAGGACCAAAAGAAGAAACAGTCAATGACTATTGGAGGATGATCTGGGAGCAAAACACTGCCACCATCGTCATGGTCACCAATCTGAAGGAGCGGAAAGAGGTGACCGCCGCAACAAATGTATTAGCTGTAATCTAGTGTCAAATAAGCGTAAGCTGATCCTGTGATTTTTACAGCCTCTGCTCTTATCGCGGTCTCACATAATGGATTTAGAGTGCAACTTCCAGAAGTATGGCCATTAATAAAGATGTATGATGATTGTGATAGACTGTGCTTCATATCCGCAGTGTAAATGTGCTCAGTACTGGCCTGACCAGGGATGCTGGACTTATGGAAACATCCGTGTGTCAGTAGAGGACACGATGATCCTGGTTGACTACACCATACGAAAGTTCTGCATTCAGCAGGTAAAACTTCCTAAAAATCATCATGCGAGTTGCGTTTACATGCACATTCTTAACCTGATTATGCATTATCAGTATTATGATGCATTACCTCATGTTAAATGTTAAGGGTTTAAGCATAAACTAGTCATCCTAGTTAGATTTTTGCACTTTACACTCTTTTCGGCCTGAATGTAAGCTTTTAATAATTAAATATATGTAATAGAATAAAATACACAAATTATTAATGATATAATATTGTGTATTGATAATATGATTGGGCAGTGTGTTTTAGTGTTATTTATATACTCAGGGTGTCTGAGGGGTCTTAAAATGTCTTACATTTCAAAAACCTTTAGGCCTTAAAAGTCTTTAATTCAATTAAAGGTCTTAAATCAATTTTAACAGATCTTACATTTTTTGTTCATGTTCATGTAAAGCTCCCCAATCAGGCCATCACCCATCCAGTCACTAACAATTCATCTCAATTAAACTTTTAACAAAACTCTACAACTCCACTTACCAATATGTTTTGTCTTCCTTACAATACCATTTGTTTATAAGTTCTCCATGTATTTATAGACCATCTACTGTATGGTGAAGACATTGACCAGGACAGACTTAGTTTATTTGTTTTAATCAATTTAATTTTATTTTTTTAAATGTGTATGTATGTTATTTTGTTTTGACACATTATTTAAAATATGTTGCTAAGGAATATCTTCTTAGATTTTTTTGATGGGAGGGTAAAACAAAATCTTTTCCACTGGCCCAAACAGGCTATTAGAATAAATCCTTTAGCGTTTAGCCCTGTATAGGTCTGAAATTTAATTCCACGTTCTTCAAAATGTCTTAATGTCCTAAGTTCGACTCGGTGAAACCTGTAGAAACCTTGATGCTGACATATTTTGAATGAGCATGTATTTTTAAGATTTAATGTTTGTTTAATTTTGAGACAGAGTATATTGGTTTTGGTTTTCAGTTGTTTTATATAGAACAATTTTTTATGTAGGTTTAATGTACTTTTATTTTTTGAGGTAAACTTTTTCATACTAGAAGTTGTTTTTTAAAGTAACATTTATATTCTATTGATTTATATTTTATTTAGTTGATCTAAAAAGTTAAGTAGATGTTTAAAAATCATGAACCTGCTTTCTGTCAGTTTGTTGAGGTTCATGTGTGGTATATGTAACCATCTTTACTGCTCATCTTTATTGCTCATCTCTTTGTGTAGAAAACCAGTATCATCAAAATACTGCATAATGTTTGGAAATGCTGATAATAGGTTATATAAGCCGCAAGATACTTTAGATTATTTTATTTTTTTCAGCATTGCAACTGACATAAAACAAAAGATTAAGTTAGATACGCAAATTATTGCGCTTCCACTACCGGGAAACAAACTGATTCATTATTAAGGTATTGTAAACACGGTTTACTGCATTGCTGAGTTACTGGTTTCCACATAAACCAAAACAACAGGTTATTTCAAAAAGCTGATTTTTTTCAGCATATTGGTGTGCATGTGAAAGTGCTCACTGTCAGTAATAAGAAGTACTAGCTCCCTCTTGTGTCAAAATGGGCCTTTCCTGAATTATAATGAGAGTGTGTAATGGCTATTCTAATAAGCTGTGAGTTGTCGTTGAACTGTGTATGACAGTGAGCTCTTTTTTGTGTTTAGGTGGGGGATGTGTCCGGTAAGAAGCCTCAGAGGCTGGTCACACAGTTTCATTTCACAAGCTGGCCTGATTTCGGGGTTCCTTTCACTCCGATCGGCATGCTGAAGTTCCTGAAGAAGGTCAAGAACTGCAACCCACAGTATGCTGGACCGATAGTGGTTCACTGCAGGTAAACAAGCTTTACAGTTCTCTGTGAATGTGTAGAACCGAGAATACGCTACTGTTCCAAACTCTGAGATCAGTAAGATTTGATATGGAAGTGTGATTATGCCATCTCCTAGTTCTGACTTTTATTTCTTGCAATACCACATTTATATATCTTATTTATATATGAAAAATAAATAAATGAATTGATCATTGATTTAAAAAGTGACCATAATGAAACATGTGAAATACAAAATTCATAACTTGATTTCAGCTTCAAGTTAATCCACATCAAAGAATGATGAATAGAATGAATTCATCATTGATACTAATAAAAAAACAGTTGTATGTTGCATGAGTGTATTTGTAGAAATAGCCAAATATACATTGTATGAGTCAATATTATATTTTGTTTTATCAAAATCATTAGAATATTAAGTAAAGTTCCATGAATCAATGAAAATGTTTGTAAATGTAAACCATAAATATATCAAATCAAAATTAGCTTTAGTAATATGCATTGCTACGAATTGATTTGGATGACTTTTAAAGGTGATTTTTTTTTTTTTTTTTTTCAATATTACGGTTTTTATTAGGGACCGAGCACCGGAACGGTGCGTAGGCCCTATTGGAATTCCTCCGTTTTTTATTATTATTATTAGGGACCGAGCACCGGAACGGTGCGTAGGCCCTATTGGAATTCCTCAGTTTTTTATTAGGGACCGAGCACCGAACGGTGCGTAGGCCCTATTGGAATTCCTCCGTTTTTAATTATTATTATTATTATTCCGCCCCTAACTTGGGGGATTTTGA